>JAPQNM010000040.1:12768111-12783111 GCA_029783475.1 Metacarcinus magister | reverse complement strand
GGAGATGGGGTGGGAAAGGGTTACTAGTGCCATTTTAATTGACACCATCGCGGGTCATTATATAGTATAGTAATAGAGGAAGGGAAGGAAACACAATGAACAATAAACGATATTAAGTCAACGTTACGTCACAATGATGCACTGTACTATAGAGAGTAATGGTGGTGGTGGTGGTGGTGGTGGTGGTGGTGGTGGTGGTGGTGGTGGTGGTGGTGGTGGTGGTGGTGGTGGGCAGTATATATGTAGTTAGTAGTTAGAAAAAGGAGACAATGAGTTGATAGCTCTCTCACATGGCCTTCATGTTGTAATAGAAAGAGAGAGAGAGAGAGAGAGAGAGAGAGAGAGAGAGAGAGAGAGAGAGAGAGAGAGAGAGAGAGAGAGAGAGAGAGAGAGAGAGAGAGAGAGAGAGAGAGAGAGAGAGAGAGATCCATTCATCCATTCATTCATCCATCCAAGCAAACATACATACATATACATATACATACATACAATGGTGTCCCTTGCTTCTATTTTTCCTACTGTCCTCTTTACAGGGTCTGGCGATAAGCGGGATTTTTTAACGTATTTTTTTTGTCCCTTAGCCAATAACACCCTTTAATGTAAAAAGAAAAAAATACACACACACATACATACATACATACATACATACATACATACAAACAGAGAGACATACAGGTAAACAGGGATGATGATTGCATGACGTAGTAGTTACCTGTCAGTTGATCGCGTTGTGAATGGTTGCGTGAGTAAGTGGTTTCGGAACTGAATGGCGTTGTGAGTGTATGTATGTATGTATGTATGTATGTATTGCTGTGTGGCTGATCTGATGGCCCGTCTGACTCACTGACTGAATGACTGACTGACTGACTGACTGGCACCACTGAAGCATGAATGGCTGTGTGAGAGAGGAGCTACAGGAGTCACTTAACTGAGGAATGCATGGGAGCTGAACTGATCTAGTGTTATTTGTGATAGTGAAGAGAGACATGACTGGTTAATCTAAGGGCTACGTGTGTGTGTGTGTGTGTGTGTGTGTGTGTGTGTGTGTGTGTGTGTGTGTGTGTGTGTGTGTGTGTGTGTGTGTGTATGTGTGTGTGTGTGTGTTATAATCCACCAGGTATACGAGACGGTAATTTATAGATAATATTCAACTCTCAGGTGAAAACAAAACTATTAGAACAGGTGAGCACATGTCTCTACTAAAAGATTCGTGTTGATTGATAGGAAAGGAAAATCCAGTGCAAGTTTGAATATAAAAACAAATTTACCTCTATAGTTTTAACCAAGAGAAAAAAAAACCCTCTACTCTTGTCCTGGTTTTCCCTCTCCTATCCATAAAAAATCAAAACAAAAAACGAGTATCATGAATCTACTGTAATAAAAGGTACTCGCATTGTAGCGTAAATTTACCTTTCTGAAGACCTTGCGTGTTAATGTTTGAAGGACGGAATGCTGTTAGTACAAATAAGACAAAAAGTGGAGCAAGAGTGATGCAGTTCTAGTAGTGTATCAAGTTAGCATTAGTCTGTGATATTACTGCATGGTGGACTGAGGCTGGTGGTAGTAACTATATCTTGTAGTAATGGAGGTCGCGGTATGGTGAGTTAGACAGAGAGAGTGTCTTGAGGCAGTAATGGTGGTGGTTATGTACGATGGTGATGAGGCAATTCGTGAAAATGGTGGTGATTGTGTCAGGTAATGGTGCGTGCAGAGAGGAATGCTGCCTGTCACTACGATGCACATGGTGGCGGTGGTCATGATGGCAGGCAGATGGTGCTGTCGTTACGGGTGCATGGGAAAAAAAACAAAACATGAGAGAGAGAGAGAGAGAGAGAGAGAGAGAGAGAGAGAGAGAGAGAGAGAGAGAGAGAGAGAGAGAGAGAGAGAGAGAGAGAGAGAGAGAGAGAGAGAGAGAGAGAGAGAGAGAAGAGGAGGAACTCTGACCTCATGATAAAGACCTAAATACCCTATTATAGGAGGAAAAGTCTAGTTCACCTTGCTCTCTCTCTCTCTCTCTCTCTCTCTCTCTCTCTCTCTCTCTCTCCCTCTCTCTCTCTCTCTCTCTCTCTCTCTCTCTCTCTCTCTCTCTCTCTCTCTCTCTCTCTCTCTCTCTCTCTCTCTTTCTCTTCCGGTTGTCTGAAGGGGGCGGGGTTGGGTGACGCAGCGGCAGAGACAGTTGCTTCTAATCTAATGGTTGCATCGCAGTCGGGGGCCACTAATTAGGAGAAGCAGTTTCACCCTGTAACCTTATAACACGTCTGTAGAACTGTAGTTGTTTATCTCGTCGGCAGGTGGTTTGTAGTTTCTGCTTGTCGGATCGAGTTTTTATTTATTTATTTATTTATTTATTTATTTTTTTGTATTGATTCAAGAAAAAAAAACACCAAGTAGTTTGTTTGTTTGTATCATTGTGGTTATGTAAATCTCTCTCTCTCTCTCTCTCTCTCTCTCTCTCTCTCTCTCTCTCTCTCTCTCTCTCTCTCTCTCTCTCTCTCTCTCTCTCTCTCTCGGGACATGACTGCTTCACACGAGGGCGGGGCACCAGTGGGCGGGCGTGGGCGGATCAGCATCAACCTGCAGAAGGACAGGGCTTGATGAAGGTGGCGGCACGGTAGGAGGAAGAAGAGGAGGAGGGGGAGGAGGAGGAGGAGAAGGAGGAGGAGGAGGAGGAGGAGGAGGAGGAGGAGGAGGAGGAGGAGGAGGAGGAGGAGGGTTGTATGGCTATCCTCACACTAACGAGCAGGAAGAGGAAGAGCAGGAAGAGGAGGAGGAAGAGGACACACACACACACACACACACACACACACACACACACACACACACACACACACACACACACACACACACACACACACACACACACACACACACACACACACACACACACACACACACACACACACACACTTCCGTTGACATAAACTAGAAACAAAAAAGTGAAAGAAAATGAAAATGATAACGAGCACAGTGAACAGTTAAGAAGAAAACAGAAAAGTAGAAAGTAAATACAGTCGTGAAAATTGAAAGAGACGACAGAGGAGTGCTGTTGTAAAGGCAATACTCCTCGCCGAACATCTGATCTGATCTGGTTAACGTCCTCGCCTGCCACTCCGCAAAGCGTGGGTTCGAACCTCGCTCAGGTCGGTAAGGATTTTTCACTGATAAGGAGTGGTTACTGTCCTTTCTTGAGCAAGGGGATGGTGGTGTGTGATAGATCCGTCTCTATGAACTCTGAGCTCGTTCGGGGAGAGTAGTGTCTTAATTCTTCACACACACACACACACACACACACACACACACACACACACACACACACACACACACACACACACGCACACGCAATACGAACAGAAGTAAAGTCATACCAAAATATTTCAAACCTCTCAATGTGTATTGTTATAAACCATAAGAAAATATATGCAATAAGAAAATATGTGCAATCTGCCTGTGGTTTCCGTTTTCTGTTCAAGTATCCCCTGAACCAACAGTCAATCAGGTTTTCTATGTAGACGCGGGGAAAGTTACGACCCCACAAGACGTAACCCTACGCTTACGCCACCTCTCCTTAGCCTCTATTACCTTAACCATTACGGCCGATAGTGCCTCTTTGCGGATATGTCATGGCGGCGCATACATTGACTGGTATGAATGGGTGGAAGGGATGAATGGAGAGCAGCGTTGGTGGTGGTGGTGGTGGTGGTGATGGTGGTGGTGGTGGTGGTGGCTCAGAATGGACCCACAAAAAAGTTGCGTGTCAGCACTTCTCTGGAATTGTTGTTGTTGACGGTGCTTCTGGTCTCTGTAATAGGTGTGACGTGCTGACGGTGTGGCGTGTTTTGTTAGCGCATTGTTAGCTGTTGTTTTGATTGTTCTGCTGGGTGTCGTTGTTGTTGTTGTTGTTATTATTGTTGTTGTTGTTATTGTTATTATTTTTGTTATTGTGGTTATTGTTGCTGTTGCTATTATTTTGTCAGGCTAATAACAATTATCACCACCACCACCACCACCACCACCACCACCACCACCACCACCACCACTAACAACAACAACAACAACAACAACAACACCTTCTTCGGCTGACAGGTTTTGTTAGTGATTATATGAAAGTTATTAATTTTTTTGCAGGTGATCAGAAAAAAGATACATGTGGGTGGTATTATTTTTTACTTCTCCGCCTGCAGGTGAGAGAGAGAGAGAGAGAGAGAGAGAGAGAGAGAGAGAGAGAGAGAGAGAGAGAGAGAGAGAGAGAGAGAGAGAGAGAGAGAGAGAGAGAGATATACACGTTCTCCGAATATAACTCTTAACACACACACACACACACACACACACACACACACACACACACACACACACACACACACACACACACACACACACACACTGATGTTATATAATTAGAGCAGCTAGGAGAGTGTGTCGGGGGTAAGGAGTGAAGGAGGGGTTTGGGGATACGGTAGGAAGGAGGGAGAACGATAGAATGACTCACTACCTGTGACCTTTTTAACCTTCCTACCTACCTCTCTCCCTGACACCTCATCCTCCTCCTCCTCCTCCTCCTCCTCCTCCTCCTCCTCCTCCTCCTCCTCCTCCTCCTCGGTATTCTCTTCGTCTTCGATTAGCTTATGTCTTTTTTTCCTTTTTAATTTTTTTTTTTTTTTTTAAATTATTATCTTTTTTTCTTTAGTTTCTTGTAATTTGTTCTTATTTTCGCGTTTACATTGTTTTCCAAAGTTTCTGTTCTGCTTTCTTGTTTTTAGATTGTCAGATATTTTAGATTTTCATTTATTCACTTGGGATGATGGGGAGGGAGGTGATGATAGGATAACGAGTGTAGTATAGACGAGACGGTATTGATGACTTGTAGTGAAGTAAGTGAGGTACACAACGGACAGAGGCGTTGATTGATCGTGAAGTACACACGGGACGGGGGCGGTGACTTGTAGTGAAGTATACAACAGACAGGGGCGTTGAGTAGTAGTGAAATGCACAGTGTGTGTGTGTGTGTGTGTGTGTGTGTGTGTGTGTGTGTGTGTGTGTGTGTGTGTGTGTGGTTCAAAATTAAGTTATTTAGACTTGTGACAAAGAAAATTGGTGTTTAAAAGGCAGCGATGCCTGGCCTATTAAGATAAGCTTGACAGTGAGGTTAACTGTTTTTTATAATGATACCTGTTTGTTAAGGTGAATTTATATGTTTTAGTCTTGATCCAATCATAACCACTTTCTTTCGAAGACCTTGTGGGGGGGGGGAGTGCATATACCTGAAGTCTGGAATACTACATCCTATTTGAGAAATTAGAACCAAATACAGCGCGCGCTGAGCCAGTCCCAGTGTTGTCAGTTCATGCAGTCATTATTTACCCTCTATCTACACCTTTGTATCAAATATATGTGAATTATTCCTTCGGAAAAGTAATCGTAGGTTGCGATGCGCACAACAACGTTATGGACAGCTGATGTGAGGGAGCACAGTGATAGAATGCGTGGTGAAGGTGGTGAAAACTGTGATGAACTGTGTGTGTGTCTGGTAACAGTACACACGTATTGCAAGTCCATGATGTAATAAATATGTGCATCAACGCATCATAAATGTGTGAATTATTTCTTAAGAAAACAAATTGTTTCAACAATGAGATATTTATACCGACGCTATTGATAACTGAGATGCAATAAAACACAGTGCTGGAACAGACTGTAACGTCCTAGGATATGGCAACATGCACACAGAACGGTTCTTGATTTATATCTGTAAACCTTCGAAATGACGGGTATTATCTTGTGCATCTCAACGAGAAAAAAATGTTACTATTCAAGATGCTGATGCTTTGGATTAGGAAGATGGTAAATGCAGTGTAAATCTCATCTGCGTGAAAAGTTTATATTTGTTTTTCTTAAAGAATCGTTACTAGATTTTGCAGCGGTGATTACATAGGTTTTAATCAGATACAGTGCAGCTCTGCCGACTTCATTGTAATGTCGTTTGGTTTGCATTGAAAAAGGCAAGGCAAGGTTTGCTAATGTTATTTACTTGTGCATTCATAGCTCACAAATGCTAGTCATGTACAAAATTATCATATATATATATATATATATATATATATATATATATATATATATATATATATATACATATATATATATATATATATATATATATATATATACACATATACATACTATATATATACAAACTGAAGGAAAAACTGGACAAATATAGATACGGAGACAGGACCACACGAGTGTAGCTCAGACCCTGTATACTACAACTAGGTAAATACACAAACTCCTGTTAAAATGTCTGGCTTTAGAAAAGTTCCTACTTAACAAATTTGTAAATACTTAATCGCCATCCTCTTTGTTCTCAAATGAACCGACGTTCTTTGTAAACTTTCCCGTTTGATTCTGGTTCATTGCACAATAATATTTTGTTAAATCGACAAATACGGTTTTGGGGAAGGGAAAAGTAATTAAGGCGACTCTATTTGATTCCTACATTAATGTGAATGGCCAACAACTTTCTGCAGTTGATATGTGAAAGGATCTCTCACGCGCTGTGATTGGTTCTAATTTCTCAGATAGGATGTAGTGTTTCAGACTTGAGGAATGTGCAGGCGGGCTGGTAAGTGGTGCTGAGTTGGAACTGTAAAAGGCAATGGGCTGAGGCGGAGGAATTGAAGGGTTTTAGGGGAATGGGGTTGTTAAGGTTTCTTTTTGATGGGGTTTTGATTTAGAATAGTCTTTCCGCACGACTCTTATCACCACATAGTACGTGGCATTATCGAAGGTCAACTATTACCTCTCACCCCTCCTCAAAGAAGGCTCACAGTTCCTTGTTGAAAAAATACTCTCTCCAGGACCCCACAAAGATTGGTTGGTATCCCTCCCTCTTGCAATTATTGTCATTTATTATATACGTATCCTTGCCGTAGGCTGTTCCTCTCCCTTTCCTCCCCGCCCTCACCATTCTCCCCACACTCTCACACCCTTGCTCCTTGTCTCCTTCTCTTTCAATGATTTCCCAAACACTCCTTACACCGGCTGAAAAGCAGCGCTGCCGCTGTGTCATGACCGATAGTTTGTAACTTATTATTGATAATTAATATTGAGGAACAGCTGCTTGCTGGGAGGCAGATGTTGAGTGATGGAAGCGGTGCCAGTCCTCCTCCTCCTCCTCCTCCTCGAAGTACTTAGTGCTGGAAGGTCACAGGTGGGTAAGGACTGAGCAAACAATACCTAATTAAGGAAAACAAAGTTGTAGTAGAGTTTCACGTTTCCTTGAATGACTTCCTCCACAGCGCGAGGCGGTGCAGCTGCTGGGGCGCGGCGTCTCACGCCCTGCAGCTGGCCCACCGCCGGCTCACCACCTGCGTCTTCTGCAATTATTCCCTAATGGAGGCGTGGGCAAGGCTTCTGGGGACGGCGGGTGCAGCATTGGCGGCGGCAGTGTGGGAGGCCGCTCAGAGGAAATGTTGTCTAATTAATGTTAAACAAACCCTTTCCGCGGCGATACACGGACGAGCAGACGCCGGGCAGACAGGGGCTGCACAACCTATATATGTGGCAATGGCTGCAGGAATGTGTTGTGATGGTGAGGCGAACATTGGTTTTAAGCATGACTAATAGAGGTTCACACCCTCCTGTCCTGAACCTTGCCCACCCTGCCTTTGTTTACCACGTGGGGAGTGCAAGGAAGAGAAAAGTGCATATGTTTGTAAATGATTAGTTGCTGCTTCATGCGCCGTAATGTGTTTACCTGCGTAGGTGAGGGGAAGGAGAGGAAAGGGTTGTCCTCTTGCCGTGTGGGAGTGGCGCGTCTGGCTTCACGAGGCTTCTGGTGTTACACACGAACTCCTTGTGTAGCAGGCAATTAGGTGAAGTGATAAGTGTAGGTTGATCATCCATCTGTCTGTCTTTTGATCTCTCTCTCTCTCTCTCTCTCTCTCTCTCTCTCTCTCTCTCTCTCTCTCTCTCTCTCTCTCTCTCTCTCTCTCTCTCTCTCTCTCTCTCTCTCTCTGTGGGGAAATGAAAATCAGGCTGCTAAATGGGTTAATCGCAAGACAAGTCAGTTATGATAATTTTGTTTGCAAGACATTGTCATTGTTCAGTGACTACCATTGTTGCGTGGCTCGGTGGGTGTCAGCGTGAGGGAGCCGATCACCACCTGGGGAATGGTATGAATTTTGACACACCAAGGGCATGATGGAAACACACACACACACACACACACACACACACACACACACACACACACACACACACACACACACACACACACACACACACACACACATATTTTGCACAATAGTAGCCAAGGGATCAAGAGAAGTAAAAACCATACCATTATCATCATCATTCCAGTGTGTACAGGCATGCCTTTCCTACCACACATGTTATTAAAGCAATAGTAACGATGCAGCTAAATCACCGAAAACCTACCGTCCAAGCAGGGTGCACGTGAAGCAACTCTTGCTGCTGCCTCATTGGCCTTGTGGCCGCGCAAACACTGTAGCAGAAGAGAAATCACCCAAGGCAGTCGAGCACCTGACATATTTACAAGAATATAATAGTTGATCCTGAAGCCGCAAAACTAAGTAAATGTTCTGGTGGTTGATTCCTTACAATTGTTATGCTGCCGAGTGCTAAAAGGGAACACGTACAACAGAGGTAGTTTATAATAACAATGTGATTATCCTCGATCCAGTTGGTGCCTCGTCGTAGCCTGGTGGTTGTGGAGGCGCCTCATAGCTGCCTCTGCAAGTGTCCCTCCCTCAGCCTCAGGAGAGACTCGACCCTGGCAACACTGAGTTCGTCCTTCACACAACAACTCCACCCAAGCATTACTTCACGCTCCCTCTTTTTAATACTCGCACTGTGTATTTTGGGCCAGTCCTCCGGATGCTTGGCGTGATGAGTTACACACACACACACGCACACGCACACGCACACACGCACACACACACACACACACACACACACACACACACACACACACACACACACACACACACACACACACACTGAAATTAAGGGGGAGAAAAAGGACGAAGATTTATTAAAGAGATGAGGGACTGGAGTAGATGGACAAAGAACACCTGCTGAAGAAGAATGGAAAGACAAGACGGCAAGACGGCTATGAAGTAAGGAAGACCAGATGTTTAAACAGTGTAAAGGAGAGTTTCCAAGCAAAAGTAATGATATATCTAATGAATTTGAGGCGAAAATTGTGAGAGCAAAGAACATGTAAGAGTTGAAAACTAAATTGTATAAGAACAAATAGTGAGATAAGACAAGACGAACTCAGTTAAAAGCTTATATACTATAGCTTTGAATACAGCCAAGTAATTACACACCTGTACATACGTAACTTATTTGATGGAATGGGATAAAAAAAAAAAACAAGAGTAGTGGTTAACCACATTTGTTGCAAACACGAAAATAACTATATAGAATGATTACTTGCGGTGGATTCTACACTATGTACCAGAAACCTAATCGTTATTTTTTTGCTCCATGAAGGTTGTCAGATACTTGCAATTATATATATTTTTCCTTGGTTAGAGCTATTATTTATTTATTTATTTATTTGTTTATATTTTTTTTTGCTGTGTAATTGGGCGGGTGCAAGGGATGGATCCCATTAAACACCTTGGCAGCATGTAGTTACGGTGCAACATACACATGCATTTTGTATACAGGAAGCCACATGACAACGTCCCCCTTAATAATGACGTCCAGGCTGCCAAGTGTACGTTCAACATGCACTTGATACTCAGCTTGCATTTTCAAACCCATGATGGTGATGGTGCTTCTTAACGAGGCTGCTAGCACTCCTAGGGCTGCTGAAATCAATTTCAATGGCTGCTGAGAATAGTTCCGCAAAGTTCAACACAATGTTAGGACAGTGAGGTTGTACACAGAACAGCTTCTGGAAGTGACTTGACTCAATATACAGTCAATGTATGATACTTTTTTTTACTTTTTTGCTTCTTTCATGCTTTATGTTTGGTGAAAGAAGATACATTCTCAAAGAGTATTTTTATTTACTTTATAGATATAGTGTATATAATGAAATTACAGGAAATGATGAATAACTTAGGACTTATTGCAAAGGGAGGCTGAGGTAAAAGAAGAAAAAAAGGATATATACAATAATTTATTAGTACCACATAAAAGAAGTTATGTGATAGTTTGACTTTTACTTAAGAGTCACCGTGTGCAGATATGGGGATGTAGCTCAGATGGTAGAGCGCTCGCTTAGCATGTGAGAGGTACGGGGATCGATACCCCGCATCTCCAAGTGATTTTATTTTTTCATTAGAAATGGGATTCAGAATCCTTGGTTGTCTCCTGTTTGTCAGAAAGGTTGACTTAGAAGCGAGATGATAGAAAGCTTGGAAACCCACATCCGGAAACTTTTATATTCACCCGAAACAAGAGCAAAGCAAGTTTTGAAGCATTTTTAGAATTGTTAATTATTCTTCTTATTTCCTTGCAACTTCTTCACACACACACACACACACACACACACACACACACACACACACACACACACACACACACACACACACACACACACACACACACACACACACACGCGCGCGCGCGGGTGATAAAACACACAAACACATTAACCCATACATGTATTCACCACTAAACTAATTAAACCAACAAGGAGACAGACGAGTCAACAAAGGAGGGAACAAGTAGTACATACATATACGAGTAGGTGTGTTCATCTATATTATCTTCTTTTCCTCCTTTCCTCGCCTCATCCGCCGCCTCGCACACATACGCCCACGTGACTGAGACGCTTAATACAATGAACGCTTTCTGCTCCTTATTAACTTCTACACATGACTTATTTTCCAACTGGGTGAGCAAAACGACGGAGAGAAGGGGGGGTGGCGGTGAGGAGGAGGAGGAGGAGGAGGAGGAGGTGAGGAAACGCGAGCATGAACACCTGCCATGCCTCCCTCCCGCCCCTCCGTCCCTTCCCTCCAGATCCAGCGGCGTGGCACCCAACTTCCCTTCCTCCTTAGTGCTTGGTCACTGGCTCAGAAATTTAAGAACCTCGTTGCCACCTTCACCTGCACCACCATAATTGCTGCTCTTGGTGTTTAACTCCGCCCATGCCAGTGTGTGTGTGTGTGTGTGTGTGTGTGTGTGTGTGTGTGTGTGTGTGTGTGTGTGTGTGTGTGTGTGTGTGTGTGTGTTTGTGCCTTTGTGTGTATTATTATTATTATACATTATATACATTATAAAGTTACAACATTCTGAGTGTGAGGAGCGGAACTCTGAACACATTGAGTAGCTAATACAATAGTAATGGCATTGTGATAGGTGGTGTAGGCTGTATCGAGTACCACCACACAGGCTCACTACCAAACCAGTGGTGTGACGATGGAACAGGAACATGGGCCCGGGACGCACTCGGGCTTGGACAGCATTAAGGTGGTGGATACACTTGACATATTTTACGTGCAAGAGGACCAGCTGTTCGGGAGTCGCACACTATAGGAGGTCGACAGGACAAGGCGGCTGATATGCTTTGTTTTTGTGTCGATGCTGCGGATAGGAGACAGATAGCAAAGAAGATGGGCACAGGTGATGGTAGTGCGGGGAAGGGTAGACAAACAAGGGTGTGAGGATCGGCACCGATAGCCGCCGATAGCTGGTGTCGCGCACGTGCACAACCAGTCACGTTCCGTCTCGTTCACCAACACTACTTCACCGTTGATATTTGTTTGTTTGTTTGTGTTTCTTGTATATTCATTTGATAATTTTGAAGAGTGTCGTGCGTTCATTCCATATTTAGTGTGCTTAGTTTTGTACAGCTTACACATCTCACTGAGGGACGTTGTAGCATAGGGTCTCGAAGCGCCAGGACCACACGTCTTGACCCCATGAGGTGAAACGTGTGTGTGTAATAATAATAATAATAATAATAATAATAATAATAATAATAATAATAATAATAAACGGTTTATTCAATAGGCAGTCTTGCGAATGAAAGTATACATTGGGGGAAGGGTGAAATGATAACAAAACCTTGCCAAACACTGGCACGCGTGTGTGTGTGTATGACTATGTGTGTGTGTGTGTGTGTGTGTGTGTGTGTGTGTGTGTGTGTGTGTGTGTGTGTATGTGTATGTGTATGTGTGTGACAGAGAGAGAGAGAGAGAGAGAGAGAGAGAGAGAGAGAGAGAGAGAGAGAGAGAGAGAGAGAGAGAGAGAGAGAGAGAGAGAGAGAGAGAGAGAGAGAGAGAGAGAGAATACAAACACAAATACATCAGTTATGGAACACAATATTAACAATACATACAAACCTTGAATTTGAAAATGTGTCTATTCAGTGTTTCAAGGAATTTGTAAACAGCTGAAGTGATGTGATGTGAAGTGACTATGCAGAGCGTGGCGTTTAAATAGGAAACACTAACATTTTTACCTTTGGCCTGTATATGTTACTGTATATTTAAGTAAAATAAAATAAAATAAAAGAGAGAGAGAGAGAGAGAGAGAGAGAGAGAGAGAGAGAGAGAGAGAGAGAGAGAGAGAGAGAGAGAGAGAGAGAGAGAGAGAGAGAGAGAGGAGAGAGAGAGAGAGAGAGAGAGAGAGAGAGAGAGAGAGAGAGAGAGAGAGAGACGCACATATGCATACACTTAATACATACATACTTACTAACATATATACATGCATACATACATGTATGCATGTATATTTTCAATACAAAGAGACGCATTAAGTATATGGATGATTGCGAAAAAAAAATCCATCGTGTTATTGCTCGCAAATTATTAGAGAAAGTAAAATAGCAGGCGATGCAGAAACAGTTTCAAAGGAGCATAACCATAAGAACAGCGATAATAAATATAAAGAAAGATAAGCTTATTTGCTAATAGAAGTACAATAATCTTCTCTGTCAGAGTATTTTGAGGAACTTCAGAAAGGTAGGACTCCTAACTCTAAAACGGTTGTTTCAAAGCTTGGAGCAGTCACCCTGTTTTAAAATTTTGAAAGTAAACCTTTATGCTTATAGCAAAAACAAAACATAAAAAAACAAAAAAATAAATAAAGGTGAAGGGGGAAGATAGATGGTTCTCTGACATACAAACAGTTGTCACTCAGTGGAAAATAAGATCAGTACAACCTGACATCCTCACATTTAACAGAGGCATGCTGTTAGAACCCTTTTACGGTGGGTTTAAAAGGTATGCAGAAACCTGTGAAAGAAAGAGAACAGATGTAAGGGAGAGTGACAAATGAGTCGTCCAGATGGTGTAAAATTATGGAAATTGGAGGTAATTGGTTGGAGAGCAAGTGCATGAAGTCGTTGCGAACATAAGCGTAACAACCCGCTTTAAATGACAAATAAGAAGAGAGAAAGTATGAGGGAAAAGAATACAGACTGCTGTCAGGAGTTTTAGACACCTGTCTCGGTGAAGAGTAGACAAGACTTGGTGGAAAGGTGAAGGTTTTTCATAGATAAGAAATGAAATTCGAGATGTCAGGTTGTACTGATCTTATTTTCCACCGAGTGCAGAAAGTGTGCGACTTTGGGATCCTTTTGGTTACTTTTCCATGTAGGCGACTCTAAGGCACAGTCGATTTTCATGTACATTTTGTAAGTGATTTTGAAAATGTAAACGGTGTATGTGTTTAGTGTTATTGTAATGATGATTGTGTAGTAAAAAACAGAGTTGTCTGCAGTGAGCTGGTGGAACTGGTCCTTTGTGTTACAGAGACACGAAGACAAACAAATCAAACACAGGAACTTCATCGATAAGATTAGAGTGCTTCCTCAAGCCTCACGCGGTGTTCTTTTATAGTTAATAAATACTATGATGATGCGTTAAGCTCCCTTTGTCTCCTAATCTAACCTAACCTAACCTAACCTAACCTAAAAGTTACTCGCTGGATGAGGCCTGGTCCGTGTCTGCCTACCTAACGACCCTTGTCTTCCAATGTGACGCCAGTGACTCATCTTCTTCATCACTATCTTGTCAATAATTCGCGTTATCTACTTTCTCCAAAATATCCAGAATGACAATGTTAAGTAAGCCTTCCAATCCTTTGATATGTAAGTTTGTGAAAATCTTAATGTTTCCTTTAAGGGCGACAGCTGAATAAAGAGAAACATTTTTGTAGGCCTATTGTCAGCTTCTTTCAATTTTCGTCAATGCAATTAAAGTATACAATTATGTATTATCATATACACAGATATATAACATTACTTATAAACATCAAAAGATAGTTTAGATCATTTTCATTTGTCCATCAGTGCATTCGTTTCTTTGTCTGCTTGTCCACCTGTTCATCCGTTTGTCTGTCCAACCACCTTCCACACGTCCACCTGTAGCCTACCTTAATTGGCGGCGTCATACTGGACAAAATTCGACGAACATGAGTTTGAGCGGCGAGCCTTAACTGGGGAGCAAGTTCATCGTTGTCCTCACACTGGAATTATAGTCTGACGAGCCGTGAGCAGCGAGCAATGTCAGGTGTAAATATAACAGTCGTAGTCATGACACTTACGACCTCCACTCTATGAACTGTGGCCAAGTGTGCAGCTGTCGCAATAGTACTTGATGTTGTGCGATGATTGCAGAAAACATATGTAAAAACGTGTTTAGATTTCGTGATGTTTGCTGAGAAGTTCATGGTTGTGTTACCATGACTCCTTCCTTACTCTTTCTATCAGAATGTATAATAATGCAACTCCGCAGGATTTGGATGTGAAAGTGGCCATGGCTTTTGTTTTACACCTGTCTACCGTCAAGGAAATCCAAATAAAAAAAAAACACGAATTCTCACTGATAATATACGTGTACATAGATACAGTACATGCAACTCTCTACATGTTTGAATTTAATTACAGCTTAATTGGAGTTATTGCTCGTTGTTCACCAAGCAGTTCCTCGACCAAGGCATCCTGCTATAAATGTTTGCCACTCGATCTTGTGCTGATCAACTTTTGTCCAGTGTGACGCCATCTAAAGACACACT
>JAPQNM010000040.1:12748111-12753111 GCA_029783475.1 Metacarcinus magister | reverse complement strand
TGAATTAATACATAGAAGAAGAAACATGATATATATGACATGATGGTCTGGCTGACCTTGCGTTAAACTGCCCACCACAAAGGATAGGGAAAGGGAGCCTGGCGTGTGGTGGGTGACTTATGATCACCCACGGCGGGGGGATTGTGTCCAGCCAGGCCATTCCTGCCGACTTTGGAAGAGCCTATAGACAGCACAGGCATCACCCCGTTCTCCTGTAGACAAGTGCATCATGCACATTCCATTCTTCGTGTCATCTAATTGTACGGCAGGGAAGGGTACTTGGGAGGGTTGTGGTTTGTTCATTTGTGTTGCCACCAGGATATGCGATGATCTCAACCGACAACGACCTTGTAGATTGTGTGTCTGTCCGGTATGTGTACCCCGGACACCTCGTACCCTAAGTGAGCATCATTCCTTTGGATGTGTAGTTGTAGCCATAAGAAACTTGATATTGAATAAGATATCATAAGCCTTCATGCTTAGACAATGTGGTCGTGCTCGGCTGTCCCCCAAGAGCCTTGTCGTTTAAGGTAGTAAGGCAGCAGAGGAACGTAATGGCACCATTGATGCCTCATAATGAAATGTGAACATTCTGGCCAATAAAACAAATGTTTCTTAAGAAATTAGTGTAATTGCTCTGTTATGATGCTTTGAAACTTACGTGTTCTTTAGTTTGGTGATTATGTTGATAAGTCATAAATAAAAGGGAACAAAAACTTAGTGGTTTCTCCACAAGGCACGTCTCCCGCCCTTTCAGAGAATATCCTGCCTCTCCTAAGTACGAATATATATAACAAAGAAAAGTAAAATATAGAATGCAGTAATACAATTCTAACGTTCAACACAACCCTCAGCGTCGCAACACCGACCCACCTGAACCCCACAAGCAAAATACACTTTTAAGCCGTAAAGGGAAACACAATTCATGATGATATCAAGCTATGAATGATAATAACAAGTGTAAATGAAATAGAAACTTCCCAGGTCACGTGTAATCAAATTCTTATGATAAAACCAACATAGTTTTGTTCATGGGTGACCGATAACATACGAGCATATTTACTTCACCTGCTCGGCCAATATTCTGCCCTGTCATCTAAGAAACTCGTCTGTCCTAGCCCTTAGTTTACTAGCCTCTCTGTTTCTTTTCTTTAATTCTCATTTCTCGCTAACCATCACTACTCCTCAAATCGCACCACCGGCAGCTGTATGGTCTCTCTTTGCCTGATGAACATAGTCACCGCCTGGAACACCACGAGGGCCAGCAGGGCGACCGAGTACATCCAGTAAGTCGGGGCCGCCATGAGAGGCTCAGTTAGTGGTACCAAGGGCTCAGGTGAAGTCTCAATCATCTTCTGAAGCTCGTCAAACTTTCTCTCAGCTTCTGTCATTCCTCCCTCTTCCTCCCTCTCATTTTCCTTCTTTTTTTCTTTCTTTTCCTTCTTTTTATCCTCGCCCTTTTCATGCCTTGCCTCCCTCTCTTCCATCTGCTGCTGCTGCCTCAATCGTTCTTCCAGCTTCTTGGAAATCCTTTCCATCTGTGTCAATTCCTCTTCCTTCTGCTTAAATTCCTCCTCTTCATCCCTTTCTACTACCTCTCCTTCCATCTGCTGCTGCCTCAATCGTTTTTCCAGCTCCTTGTAAACCCTTTCCATCTGCGTCAATTCCTCTTCCTCGTCACATTCTATTACTTCCTCTTCCGTCTGCTTAAATTCCTCCTCTTCATCCCTTTCTGCTACCTCTCCTTCCATCTGCTGCTGCCGCCTCAATCGTTCTTCCAGCTCCCTGTAAACCCTTTCCATCTGTGTCAATTCATCTTCCTCATCCCATTCTAGTACCTCCTCTTCTGTCTGCTTAAATTCCTCCTCTTCATCCCTTTCTTTTACCTCTCCTTCCATCTGCTGCTGCTGCCTCAATCGTTCTTCCAGCTCCTTGTAAACCCTTTCCATCTGTGTCAATTCCTCTTCCTCGTCACATTCTATTACCTCCTCTTCCGTCTGCTTAAATTCCTCCTCTTCATCCCTTTCTGCTACCTCTCCTTCCATCTGCTGCTGCCGCCTCAATCGTTCTTCCAGCTCTCTGTAAACCCTTTCCATCTGTGTCAATTCCTCTTCCTCGTCCCATTCTAGTACCTCCTCTTCCATCTGGGTCAATTCCTCCTCTTCATCCCTTTCTACTACCTCTTCTTCCATCTGCTGCTGCTGCCTCAACCATTCCTCCATCTCCTTGTAAACCCTTTCCATTTGCGTCGGTCCCTCTTCCTCGTCCCATTCTGTTACCTCCTCTTCCATCTGGGTCAATTCGTCCTCTTCGTCGTCCCTTTTCATCTTCTGCTTCTGGTGGTGCCTTTCTTCCTGCTTCTGGTCAATATGCTGCTCCCCCTGCTCCTGTTGTTGTCGTCGTTCCCGTTCTTGCTCTTCGTGCTGTAGCTTCAATCGTTCCTCCAACTCCCGATATACCCGATGCCCTTGTGTTTCCTCCGTTTCGTTCCCTATGTAACTGTCGGTCGTTTGTAACTCTCGGTTCCCGTTCTCCCCCTTGGTCTCCTTCTCATTGGCTTTCTCTTCCATGTCCTCCTCCTTCTTGTTCTCCTCTGTGACTAGTGGATATTTTGTCATGCCAAAAAATTTAAACCACTCAAAATTAAACCACTTAATATCCACCTTCCACCTTATACATATAGGGTATTTTATTGGAGGTATATATTGATATTAAATCCTGAATAGAGGCTGCTGCGAAACCCTTGAATGAGTGTCGTCTCTTACAACCCACCTCGGGAACCAAAATCAAGCAGATCAATCAGATCACCTGGATCCGGGTTTAGAGGGTAAATAGAACACAGGTCGCGTGACCAGATCAAGTGATCTGAAACGGATCACTTCAATAGAAGAGGCCTTTAATTTGTTGATCATCCGAGTTCAAATTGTATGCAAAACATGGGAGGGCAGGCTGGGTCGCGGCTGGCGTCTCACCGGAATTTTCTACTTCCGTGTGATGTCACTAAAGCTAGGGTTATACTAGTCAACGAGTAGGTTGGATCCAACCTACTCGTTGACTAGTGTAACCCAGGCTTTAAGCCTGGGTTACACTAGTCAACCGTTGGGTTGGATCCAAGCTTAGACGGACTGCTATTGGCTTCGTTTTCTTTTTGGAGAAAACGGAGCCAATAGCATTTCGTCTAAGCTTGGATCCAACCCAACGGTTGACTAGTGTAACCCAGGCTTAACCTTGGATCCAACCCATCGGTTGACTAGTGTAACCCAGGCTTAAGCTTGGATCCAACCCATCGGTTGACTAGTGTAACTCAGGCTTAAGGCGCGTTTTCGTGAGCGAAAATACCAACCTAGCTTGACTTATTTTGCTTCGGCTTGACAAAAGCAATTTTCGCGAGCGCCGGAGAGGCAACCCTTAGTAACCGTAGGTTGACTTTTATCCAACCTAAGTCAACCCAGCTGCGTGGGAACTTTGCTCTTGCTTGGCTGCCGCTTGCTGATTTAAAGATGGCGTCCACATCGAGAAATACCGTCTCCTCAGATATGGAGTCCACTCAAACACAAGTATTATTGAAGATTAAAGTCTTAAATGAGTTGAAATAAGTGTTTGAGGTTGGAGAGGAGACATACATCATATAAAAATAGCCGAGAGCAGGCCGGGCTGTTTTCGCGATGGCATCAATCCAGAACAACCCGAGGCAAGCTCAATCAAATCTAGGTTGATCACAAATTTTCGGTTTCCCACTTTTCAGAATACTTTGTTTTGTGGTACAGTGCTTCATTGACACCGTCTCTTTATCCCTTTGTTGTTTCACTCTCATGGCGGGAAAACACATAATGTAAACAACAGCAACAAAAGCAATGATAATGATGATAATAATAAGGATAGTGATAATGACGACAACCTCATACGTATTTTTTATTAATTCATGGGAGCTTATACACACACACACACACACACACACACACACACACACACACACACACACACACACACACACACACACACACACACACACACACACACACGTACCTGCGTCCCCCCACAACGCTGCACACCTGCTCAGAGTACGAACGTAATTAGTTGGTTGGCTGGCCAGGGTGTCGCTCTTAGGTTGGCAACGCTGGCAGGTGCGAGAGGTGTGACGGGGATGGGTGTGGTAATATATAAGCAGGAGAGGGGGGGGGGCAGCAGGCCTCTCAAACCCCACCCACTTCACCCGATTCACGCAATCCCTCCAGTCTCCACCTGAAACCCCACAACCCCGCCCCCTCCATCTATTTTCTTTTTCCTCAGTGATCGACAAAGTGGGTTATAGTGGATGGTTAAGTAATTTGTTGTGGTGGTGAGTGGTTGAAGGTTGTAATGGTTGTTTTGGCTGTTGTTGTTGTTGTTGTTGTTGGTGGTGGTGGTGGTGGTGGTGGTGGTGGTGGTGTCAGACAATGGTTGTATTGTTCAATTTTTACCTCTTATATTTAGTTTCATCAGATATAATTCTAAGTTATTTTGCTTCACTTTCTTGTGTTTCATTTTACTTAATATCATAATCGCTCTTTTTTGCATTTGATCAGGAACGTGAATGGACGAGGAAGGAAAAACAAATTTCACTTGACGCTATGACCTATTCAGTATAATAGTAGTGGTGGTGGTGGTAGTGGTAGTGGTAGTGGTGGTGATAGTGGTGGTGGTGGTGGTGGTGGTGGTGGTGGTGGTGGTGGTGGTAATCAGGACCAAACAAAGGCACATGTCAGTAGAGCCTAGAAACACACACCTAATAAACATTAAACACAAAAAGTTAATTTGACATGCCGCACCTCACCATACTTTTCATGCGTCTTGTTAAAAAAAAATGAAAAAAATAAAAAAAAGCAGGGTGTAGCGTTTTATCAGCCCTTAAGGTTCTTTGTTTGATTTGAAAAAAGTTGGGTGTTTAGGCGACTCTTCTACTGATGTTCTCTTGATGTTTATCCACCTTCTCCTTCTTTGTTTACTTAGGGAATGTACAA
>JAPQNM010000040.1:12708111-12720611 GCA_029783475.1 Metacarcinus magister | reverse complement strand
GGGGGGGATTGGTCGGCTCTCGGGACTAAATTACTGACCACAATTTATTATTTAATTGGCCAAGATTGGGCCACGCTTGGGATCAGGTTACTGGGCAGCCAGAGAAGACACGAGCTTGGGTATAAAAAGTTGATAATTACTGCACAGCGACGTCCCTCTCTCTCTAGTATCCCTTTTTCTGGTGCTCACAGAGGGAGGAGGAGGAGGAGGAGGAGGAGGAGGAGGAGGAGGAGGAGGAGGAGGAGGAGGAGGAGGAGGAGGAGGAGGAGGAGGAGGAGGAAGAAGAGGAAGAGGAAGAGGAGGAGTACGAGGAGGAGTACGAGGAGGAGGTAAGAGGCGTGAGGGGGACGGGAGGTGACGAGAATTTTAATTTTTAGGAGAGTGAGAACTGCCGAAGTGAGGAGTAGGACCGCCGCCCGCCTCCTGTTGCTAATTGGCCGTGCCCACTGGAAGGATGGTTACCCACTGACCTTTCCTGCTCCTCAGCCTGGGAATTACCTCCACACCCTCACTCCTCACGTCCTACCCTGCCTTCCTCTGTCCCCTCGCACGCCACACCACCGCACGCCACTCAGCCTCAACACGACACACACGCAACACAGCAGCATCCAGGCCTCGGCACACACGCCTACCCAGTACCCACTCCAGCTGCCATGCCAAGCCTCCCCGCTCTCGCATATCCCACGCAGCGCCCCAGGACTCTTTCCTTGGCATTCACCACAGGAACACATGATAAAAATGCCACAGTGAGGAGAGGCACAGTACCATTGTCTCCGCCGCCGCCATCGCCACCACCACCTTCATTAGTAGTCAACGTCCACACGCCCATGCTCGCGCCCACACAACACACCCACGTCACGAGTAACATGCAGTGGCTTTTCATCTATAAAGCTGCCTGCACCTCGTCCTCATGTGATCTCTCTTTCTCCCTTCCCCTATCACCGGCCCCACCCCCCTCTCTCTCTCTCTCTCTCTCCCTCTCTCTCCCTCTCTCTCTCTCTGGTCATAAAAAAAAGTGTAACTGAGGTAATAGACACTTTTCTACAGGCGCGAAAATTGTACATTTACACCCAAATTTCTTGCAATTTAACTTAATTTAACGCGTTTTATTACCCATTTATTTTAATCTTCACACAGTAGAAGTTAAAATTTATTAAAAAAAAAGACTCCACCCTGAAAAGTAAGCTGAAGATTTGCATCACACTGGAGGATATCAAAGAGCATTGCACGTGGATTTAATGGATGTGGGTTTTAAGTCATGTTCAAAGGCCGTATCTTCTCTACCAACTCTTGGAATGAATTCATGATTAAACTCATGAATCGGAGCCAGTAAACACGGCCTCCGCTTTGCCTACCTGAACACACAACAGGCTCCTGCACCGACAGTAACTCGGCCAGACTCGGGTGGTTTATAATTTGGCTCAGCCCGCAACTGGACGGAGAGTGATTATAGCAATGTGGAGCTACCGTGGCTTGTGATTCAGCCCAGGTAGAGATAATTAAGAAAATCCTGAATTTACGATTTCGGGTTTCTTGCTACATTAATGTTCATTGCTATGTCTTTATATTTCTTATTTTTCTTTTGAGGAGGGAACAGACAAAGGAATTATCATTATAAAGGAGCTATTCATTGAGGGAGAAAAGGAATCCTGTTCATTTCCATAAATTTAATCGTTATTTGTTTTTTTGAAGTCTCGTACACAAAGGAATCTTCTCTCTGAGTGATACAGAATTATGTGAAGACGAACATTTAGTCTGTACATACATATATTGGAAACTTTACTAGTGTGTACATCCATTAAATTGATGTGGATATAATGGAAGCACCTTAAGACCTGTATACTCGAGGCACTGTTTGTTGTATAGCTAAATGATACTCATGCTCGTCTGGAAATTCCTGTCCTACAGTCTCTCTCTCTCTCTCTCTCTCTCTCTCTCTCTCTCTCTCTCTCTCTCTCTCTCTCTCTCTCTCTCTCTCTCTCTCTCTCTCTCTCTCTCTCTCTCTCTCTCTCTCTCTCTCTCTCTCTCTGTGTGTGTGTGTGTGTGTGTGTGTGTGTGTGTGTGTGTGTGTGTGTGTGTGTGTCACATCACCCTACCACCTCTACTCCCCATCCTCTACCGCCAACCTACCACACCACCATCAACACCTCCCTCATCACCGTTACTCTAGGATATGGATACTTGATCAGCGGCCAACATACTGGATTAGCCCATGTAGTACAATAGATATTCATGCTGCCTCACACATCAAGGCACCCAAAAACTTGCTGTCCTCGCATTAATATTTCATTATCTTTATGTGTGTATATTTAGCTTTAAACATAAATAGTTATCATTATAAATCTTTTTTATTGAATCGTAATGCCAAGTTATTTTGAATATATTAATTGTGTATTTGTTGGACATGTTGCGTGTCTTAACATTCACTTCACATACCTCAGTGTATCCTTTAACTGATTTTAATAACTTTTCCTGGACTCCCTGGCTGTCAAGACCATTTGCGTTTCATTTCCTCCACATAAAGACTGTGTGGCTCCACGACTCCTAACCATCAATTAAGTCTGGGAAGAAAACGCTAAGCACCATAGGACCTTCACTCCACATTCCCCGCCAGCCACCACCACCACACCCCATCACCATCACTCCACAATTGCACAGGCTCAGTCCGACACGTGTGTGGGCTGACATCGCTGCCCCAAGAGCATTATGATCCTTTTGGTTATCGCCACCACGGACATCGAGACCAATTACGACGGGACGTGGGAACCTGTCTGGTGCGGCGCAAGACCCCGGCTGCCCCGTGACCGTCGCGGCGAGACCACCCACGCGCCCAGACCTAATTTACCTGTCCCTTGGTGGTCGTCGGGGAGGAAGAGCAGAAAGACGACCCAGCTAGATGAAGGAGGAGGCATAACCATTAGCAAAGGATGGGAAGGCTAGGAATTAAGGTAAGTGCTGTCCTTAGAAACCCACCATCAACTGCAAGCCAAGTCATCAGGGAGGACAGAGCGAGTCGAGCCTCGTCTGGGTGCAGGTGTGCGTCAGGTGAGCCCCAAAACACAGCCACATAGTTTCAGATTATTTCGAGCGTTGGCTAAGCGACTCACGGTGGAAAGGGCTGTATAATTTTTCGGTTTTCTACTCCTGCACGCTCGCATTCACCACTTCTTTCACTAATTGCACACTGAGTCGCGAATATTTTGAGGGTGCCTTTCTCATCTCTCAGGATAATTTCGGCGTCGTTATGTCATGCGAGAATACAATGTGAAGGAGCAGAGGGAGGGAAGGGAGAGGGAGCGAAGGAGTGAAGGAGTGAAGGAGGGAGAGGGGAGTAGAAGGAAAGGTCAGGTAGCAAATATCTGAGAAAATGGAAGGACAGGTGAATAGGGAAGAAAAGGAAATACCAAAACGAAATGATGATGGAGGGAAGATGATCGGGGGTCACAGGCAAAAAAAAAAAAAAAAAAAACGAAAATGAAAAAAAAAGTGGAGAAAATGAAAGGGAGAGACGCAGAAGTGTACGAATAAAGTTAATGGAGAGTGAGATAGGGAGCAAAGAGGAGGAAAACTGGAGGCACGAAGGAAGAGAGGAAAGGAAAGATTGAAGGATGAAGAGAGAGGAGGAGGAGGGAGAGATCTTGCTCACGATAAGACCTTTACCATGCACGTCACGCCTTCCCCTGCTGACTGGGTGGTCCTGAGGCACCCCTCACGCCCTTCCCACGCCCACCTCCCCTCACCCTAACACCCTCCCAACACACGTCTTTGCTTCCCTCACCCACCACACCGCCCCCTCTCACACCCTCACCACCCTTCAAGACCCCATACCTTCCCTTTCTTTCTTCCTTTCTTTCTTTCTCTTTTTTTTTCTCGTTCTTTCTTCTCTTCACGCCATTACCAATAACATTATCTCTCTCTCTCTCTCTCTCTCTCTCTCTCTCTCTCTCTCTCTCTCTCTCTCTCTCTCTCTCTCTCTCTCTCTCTCTCTCTCGTTGTACCACCTGTTATGCAAAATATAAACCATCATATAACTTTTGAAGAATAGATATGAGAGAGAGAGAGAGAGAGAGAGAGAGAGAGAGAGAGAGAGAGAGAGAGAGAGAGAGAGAGAGAGAGAGAGAGAGAGAGAGAGAGAGAGATTCAATAAAAACGAAAAGCCTACATCATCTAAGGTCATAACTCTTAACTATAACCATCCTCGACCTCCTATGTGTTCCTATGTGTTCCTCCAAGTAGTCCGGAAGGCTGGTTGATGGTTGAGTTGGTAAGGCGAAGGGTTGTAAATCCTTGAAATACAGCTGGTGTTCCCCCTTATTTTTTCACCCTGTCTGCTGCTGTTCCTTATTCGGATTCAAAGGTTACTAGCGGTGTGTTGCTTTTTATTTCTCTCTCTCTTTTTATTTTTTTTTTTATTTAATTATTTTTTTTTGTTCTCTATCTTTCTTTCTTTCTTTCTTTTCTCTCTCTCTCTCGCCTTGGTATTATCTGTAGTGTTTGCTTCTGTTTTCTTTTCTTTTCTTTTTCATTATTATTATTGTTTTCTTTTTTTAGTGTTTTTCTTCTTTTCTTGTTTAGATTTTTCTTAAGGATATTGTGTTGTTTTGGTTCTCCTCCTCCTCCTCCACTTCCTCCTCTTCCTCCTCCTCCTCCTCCTCCTCCTCCTCCTCCTCCTCCTCCTCCTCCTCCTCCTCCTCCTCCTCCCCCTCCCCCTCCTCTTCACGCTTGATTCTCCAGTAAAGAACAACAGCATTAACAACAACAACACAACATCATCATCATCATCATTATTATCATTATCACCACCACCAAAACAGCAAATTATCCTGTCAAGAAGAGGAAGAAGAAGAAAAGAAGAAGGAAGAGGAGAGGGATGAAAAGGAGCATGATGAAAAGAGGAGAGGAGGAGGAGGAGGAGGAGGAGGAGGAGAAATTAAAATCATCGAAAAAATTAATAGCAAGTAATAATCTTGTGGAAGAGAATAATCACGAGAGAGAGAGAGAGAGAGAGAGAGAGAGAGAGAGAGAGAGAGAGAGAGAGAGAGAGAGAGAGAGAGAGAGAGAGAGAGAGAGAGAGAGAGAGAGAGAGAGAGAGATGAGTATGAGGAAAAATAACCACAAGAAATGTTTAAGAGAATGAAGAAAAAGAGAGGAGTAGGAGGAGGAGGAGGAGGAGGAGGAGGAAGAGATACTGATATAAGGACATAAAAGGCAGACACTCGCCTCTGGGTTTAGTTAGTCACCTTCCCGCCAGAGCCACGCCACGAGACTTAACACTGTAATCACACCATTAGTACCAAAATTTATGAACATTAGCGTATATTTTTTCCCCATTTAATGCGGCTGATAACTTAGTGGCGGCGGTGGCATGAGAGACAGCTTCATTAAACACTATCTACTTAACCAAGCCAGTCGTGTTTTTCTCATGATTTTTTTCCCCTTTTTGAAGCGCATATTTCAACTAACGACGGCGGTAAACAGGAAAATGACAACGCCCTGGAGGAGGTTTAAAAAGATCTTCAGCGGTGTGTGTCGATTAACCTTCATTTTGCTTGGAATCTTAGCTGAGTGATCCCTAAAGCGCCTTTGAAACTGGTCACTACACAACCCTGATAATGCTAGCTAAGTGTCCTGAAGCAACAGTCTCTTGCATAATACATACCGCTCGCATATCTCGCACGTTCCCTTGAAGGCTCGACAGAATACACAACAAGACAACGCCGCCTGGAGAACGTGGTGGTTGTAGTGGCTGGGGCGGCGGCGGCGGTGGTGGTGATGGTAGTGGTTGGGATGTTGCTTCACCCTTGTAAATCACGCGTCTTCCCCCTGCTCAGTTGTCTTGTGTAGCGCGAGGTGCGGTGGTCCTGTAAGGAAATAGTAGCCGGCGAAAACGCTAGCATTAGTCTCCGTTGTGGAAGGTTAAAGTAAAGTGGAATGCCGGCGAGAGATTGAGTGAGGATGGAGTGTTTAGGGACGGGAGTTTTGAGAGAGAGAGAGAGAGAGAGAGAGAGAGAGAGAGAGAGAGAGAGAGAGAGAGAGAGAGAGAGAGAGAGAGAGAGAGAGAGAGAGAGAGAGAGAGAGAGAGAGAGAGAGAGAGAGAGAGAGAGAGAGAGAATAGGTATGTGCTGCTGTATGATGTGTGGTGTTGTGTGTATACATGTATGATGGCATGACAGTGTTGGTGTATGTTGTTTGCGTTGGGGTTCTTTGGCATGTATGGTAAAATTTAAATATTTGTGTATGTTTTGTATTGGGAGAAAGAAAAATGTTGAGATATAGACTAACATTTTCCTTCTTTTTCTCTAACGCACTAATCTCTCCTCCTTTGCCTTTCCTTCCTTTCCTTTTCATATCGTCCTTATAATAATTATGTTACTCGCATTTCACTACATTCTAATTCTCAAATATAAAACAATTTTCATGACATTAACATCCACCGTACATTATCATTCCTTACCTTTACGAACATTCTGGTAACACATTCTCGACTATATTGTAATACCTTTACCTCTTTTAACTTGTTAGTCTGAGCTGACTTGATTTTCCTGAATTTTCTGCTCTCTAACTTGTCCGGATAGAGTTACGTATGTCCTTACCTGTCTTATCTTACCACAACCTATCTAACCTATCCAATCTTTACGTAACACAACCTAACTTAACTTTACCTCGTCTCAATAGTATCTCTCGCTGCACTGGCATTTACACACTCGCTCGACATCCAGTTTAGGGTTAGATTTCACGCCAAACGAACCTTGACTTTCATCTATTCTACGAGGCGTGTTAGCCCTCGCATCGCCGACAGAGCATTTACAGCCCCATGATCAGTCCGTGCTAAATATTCGTCTGTTTAAGGTGCAAAACCTGCTTCGAGCATAGGTACCAATCTGGCATACAATGCAAATGACAAAACTCTTGACAAACTGAATGAAAATTTTATATATGAATCAGTCATAAGAATGTTCCTTCAAGGGATGGTAATTTTCATTCACTAAGTACACAATCTGAGATGGCAATTTAGTTAACCAGTTCCCCGTAGCTGGGCTGCATCCTTGCTCGCCAGTGCCTCAGGTTACTTGTATCTAATTAACCAGAACTAGTTAATTCGTACTCAGGGACACCTTGTTCTCTGGGTCAGCTACTTTACCTGATTAAAGGAAGTCGACCAGTCATGACCATAAAAAGCAGCATCCTAGGAAACCAGATGCCCAAGGCAGCGGGCGTAACTAGTGATCAAAAAAGATTTTGAGTCTGTCTGGGCCACTTTGGATTGCTATGGATCAATTAAGAGGCTGAACTGAAGAGATAATGTGAAGAGGTGGCAGATGTACAGGTAGCCTCCTTGCCAATTAAGCAGGTGAGGTAGTGAGGTAGTCCGGCTATCATCGCTCAGTGCCCAGGTTCACCGGCCAAACATTAGTCTGGCCGTGCACCTGAGCCCCGCCGCACGCCAGGTGAATTAACGAGTGAGCGGCTCCTCCTGTACACATGATGCACTGCCCCACATACACCACCGCGTCCCTCACAGCCAGGCGACTTGTAATTACGGCCACTTTCGCAGGGACCCAACCCCGCCCCCGAGCAAGCCACGTCGTTCCCCTGCGTCAGAGTTACCTTGTCCAGGCGTCCAGGTACATCCCTCACATTATCCACCCGCTACACAAAGCTTCCCGTGCCCTAGTGAACACGAACCAATATTTTCAAGTACAAGGCTCTTTATGTTGGGTCCCTCATCAGGAACTCGTAAATCCTACCACAAACTTTTTTACCTTCCTTTCAAATATACTAGTAAAAATAAAATATATGCGTTCATGCACGTAGCTCGGACGCTAAACATGAGATAAAACGAAATGAACAGGCAAATAAATGTATCGGTTCTACAACTCTTTTTCGCGGCGCACGTGAAGAGTTACGCCCCGTGTCGGTCCCTTTCATGCCAGGAGGAGAGGGGCGGGGGTGCTGCGGATCTGCTGGGCGTGTGCAGGAAAGGCGAGGCGCGAGGTGGGGTACAGCGGCGCCAAATGGAGTACCTGAAGGGCCCTTGGTATCTGCTGCCCATCTCAAGAAGCTTTGGGTATTTGGTGTGCACGCCTCCAAGTCTCGTAAGAACTAAGTTATGTGGGATATAATTGCATGCAATGGCTTTACTTTTATGACTGGCTGAAGAATGGTCATGTTCTTATTCATGTTCTTGAATGTTTTTGCATACGAATGTTTCATTTTTTCTTCTCTTTCGTATGCCATCAAAGTCAAATCTGCAACTTGATTAACTTGTAATTGGCGGGTAGTCAATTTATATCAGTTATTCTCACTCGTGTTGCTTTGCTTATCGATATTACTGTTTGTATAATAATTTAAACACCAATCACATGGGATGAAACGTTTACACCACCTGGTTTTTTTTCCACCTACCTGTACACCAAACTTGACCTGCGATAGTATTTTAGTACGACCTGAAGCGGCCCTCAAGGCCATCGTAAAGGAGAGCCTGTCACTATATAACCTTCTCTTACATATCAGGAGTATAAATTTTCTACCTGATTAAATAAGAAGAGCGGATACTAAAAATTGAAAGTATAAAACACTTGGCTTCTGTAAAGAATGAGTAGAGAGAGGTAGGGAGAGAGAATGGGAGAGCGAGATGGAGAGAGGGAGGGAGGGAGGGATGGATGGAGGGAGGGAGGGAGGGAGGGAGAGAACATGGGTGGGATAGAGAGAGAGAAAGAGAGGGGTGGGAAGGGAGGGAGGGAGAGGGTTGGGGTGTGGTGGAGGTGGCAGCAGACCCTCCCTCTGAATTAGCTTAATTTGAATGTGTAATTTTACGAGGCCATGAAGCTGGGACGCCTTCGCGGACAAAACCAGCCAGATATTTTACTTTTTTTTTTTCTTCTTTCATCTCCATAATGCTACGAGGACGCTACTGTGTGGGCTGGACTCCCTGCATACAAAGCCTTGCCAGCCCTGCCAGCCCTGCCAATTCGGCCACCCCTGCCATCTATGCTAATGTCCGGCAGCCGTTGCCCCGCTCCAGTGATTTACCCGCTAGTCTCACATTCTATTAATAATATATAAACTGAGGTATACTTGTAAATTGACTCCACGTTGATGCTATTAGTATTTATGTGTATTCTATAAAACACAATATTAGGCCTTGGTAGTGGTGACCCGGACATGGTGGTTCACGCATGCGCATACTCGTGCATAGACACCAAACCAACTTCCATATCAAACAAACAAACCCTAATAACTTTTATTTACGTGGCTTAAAAAACTTCGCCACACTCTTGAATACTTTATCTTTATAGAACTTTAATTTTCAAAGGCAAGCCTTCAATGTCGTGTGCTCTGTGTGTTCTTAAGTAATATAGACATTGCCTTGAAGCTTCATGAACTTGTGTCGAATCAGCGCCGTCCTGCGTCCCCTCACCTTGATACCGTCACGTCCGCGCGTTGGCTTGTGGAGTGAGGCTGCGGGGAAGGGTCTGTGATTTTATTTTTATTGAAATTAACTTCCCAAATCGCGTCCATCTGAGTTCCTGGAGCAGGTGTCGTTGCTGATGAAGGTCGGGTGCCTGAGGGGCGGTGACAGGGCGGCACTGTGTGGGGGTGAGTGTGTAATAACTGTGTATGCGTTGCCGGTGTTGTGCGGGTGGCGAGGGAGGAAGGAAGACGAGGCACAGCGGGAATGCATACACACGTGCATGTTGATTACAAATAATGCCTTTTTATTCAATTAACTCACTCAGTCATTACAAATTAGCATCTCGCCGTGCCTCTGGACTTTATTAATAGAAGGTCGAGGCAGGTTAGTGCCTGGCGGGGATGACGTCATTATAACGGGGTGGAACGTCGGTCCCGCGCTTCCTGCTGGTATTTAAATCTTAAAGACCTATTGAATAATGGTTTGTTACTGCATATTAGTTAATGTACCCTTACCTGAGTGTGTGTGTGTGTGTGTGTGTGTGTGTGTGTGCGTGTGTGTGTGTGTGTGTCCGTGTGCGTCTGTGTGCGTGTGTGTGAGAAAGATAACACTTTACCTTTCATTAATTTGTTCTCGATTTTTCGATGTTTCTGAATGCTACTAAAGAAATTGGTGATTAATAAATTAGGAACATAAGTTGACTTTGACATTCATGGATGAAGCTTACGAAGAGAACAACAAATATTTTTCCTTCGACGAATCTACATTATGGTTTAGGACTCCACACATCACTGGTCCATATAAGGGTTACGCAGCACATCGCCCTGCTAGTGGAGCCGGGCAGGGGATTAGCAGACCACTAATCTTCTAGGTCGATAAATCAAGCCATAAAGGTGCCACTGCCAACGATGTGTGTACAGGACCCACTTGAGCTTCAGGGGTTAACCAGGTCCTGTGACAGTGGCTGCTTTTCACATCGTTTTATGTGTTCTCAAGTTATGACCACAAGACCCGTGTTCTTTTATTTGTGGTTTGTGTGTCGGGCGTGCAAGTGGTGGCTAGGCTTTGGAAGTTTATTGGCGTGATAAGACGAGGACTTGCCGTTGTAAAGAGATAATCTATGTTCAATTTTGCCCCTGTTTTGGCGATGACCTTGTTGATCACACGGCTGGCCACTTGATTGATGGACACGAAGGCTCCGGTTGAGTGACCTCTGCTATGGCTGTCAGTCTTTTTTTCCATATTTGTGTGATAGGAATGAGGTGTGAAATCGTTCACTCCTGTCTGACATCCTACTATATTTATCTCGCTGTGGTAAGGCCCACTTTTGTAACCCATTATCACCAGCCTCGTTTGGGGATCAGATATAACTTATGATGTTTATGTATGTGTGTATATGTGTGTGTGTATATATATATATATATATATATATATATATATATATATATATATATATATATATATATATACATATATATATATATATATATATATATATATATATATATGTATGTATGTATGTATGTATGTTTATATATGTGTGTATATATATATCCCACTATGTCAATGATGTCATAAATAATTGAATAAGGTGAAATTTATTAACACATAACCGTCAATCTTCCCGTATCGTGCGATGCTTTGTGAATAATTTAAATCACCACCTCGGGTGATGGAAGACTTTCTCTTAAAGGCCAGTGATTTTAGGTTTAAGGTAGTGAGGTATTCTGGGTCTCCTTTCCCGTCGTGAACAACCCACGTCAACGCCAACACCCAACCGGAATTTAAACTTGAGCGAAGAGAGAGGATGAGGAGGGGGAATGAAGGTTAAAGGAGGAGTGGAGTGGGGAAGGATCGTGTCAAATCATGTCAGCAAATCCTCCTTTAACCGAGCACGTCTTACAGCCTCGAGTCTCCACCTCTGCCTAACTGGGGCTAGCACGCCACGCCCACCCATCACATCGCGATAGCCGCCCGATACTCAGGCCAATATATCGGGGTAGCGAGTCGGCAACAACAACAACAGCAGGAATGCAACTTTTTCCGATAAATGTGTGGTGGTTGTGTGTTGTGAGGGGGTATGTTTTTTTTTATTTTTTTTTGCTAGACAATAGAGTTGAAAGACAGGTTGTAGGAGGGCTAAGAAGGCATGATTTAGATTAATTTAATTGTTAGCTTCGATAATGAAATATAATTAGAAGATAGAGTAAGCACATAAATACACGGACATGCACACACACGCGCGCGCGCACATACGTATACACACACGTATACACACACACACACACACACACACACACACACACACACACACACACACACACACACACACACACACACACACACACACACACACACACACACACACACGTATACACACACTCACACAAATGAGAGAGAGAGAGAGAGAGAGAGAGAGAGAGAGAGAGAGAGAGAGAGAGAGAGAGAGAGAGAGAGAGAGAGAGAGAGAGAGAGAGAGAGAGAGAGAGAGAGAGAGAGAGAGAGAGAGAGAGAGAGAGAGAGAGAGAGAGAGAGAGAGAGAGCTTGTTGGGGGCGCCGGTTTGTTGAGTGACTAACGGCTTTTTTGTTTATGTTCTTTTCCAATAATTCTTTTTTCTTTTTTTTTTCCTTCTGACCTAATAGAAACTTTGTATATTATCTTCATTTTATCTCATTATCCCTTTTACGTCGCTGATTCCTGCTTCGTAATGGAGTTTTAATTGAATTTTGGTCGAGACGTTTAAGACACAGATTTCTTTCTTTCTTTCTTCTCTCTTTTTTTTTCTTTTCTTTTTTTTGATTGCATAGTCTTCATTTCGACTTCACTATCTCTCACTTGTGTTTTTATTTCATTATTATTTTTTTTCTCTCTCCCTCTTCTTACGAAATTGAGTCATGCAATTGGAGTTTCATGATACCTTTTGACGGCTGATAAGAAACTATTTAATGTCTTTTTTTTCCTGCAATACGAGTACAACCTTATTTTTCCCCGGAGGAGGCTGCTCTTTAAAGTTAATTAGGGCGGGATAGGGAGGTGGAACTTACACTGGAGGAATTGAATTGTTTTTGATTTAGATAGCGTTGA
>JAPQNM010000040.1:12700611-12703111 GCA_029783475.1 Metacarcinus magister | reverse complement strand
TGCTTCTTGTATGCAGTATTAAGATGTACCAGAAAGAATGGCCGATACACACACTCATTCATATTCTTCCTAAGACAATGAGAGGAAGTGACGAGCAAAGTTAGTTGGAAAAAAAAACACAACCACCTAAAAATAAGTGCCAATTACGAGACACTGAAACATTGAAACAGTAGGAGACAGTGAGAATGAATGACACCTCGATAATGAATAACACTACAATCGTAAGTGGTAGTGACAATAGGGAGCTGAGTGAGACAGGAAAACGGTGTGAGTAAGCGTTGCAACAAGACAGTAGGTAGGAGACGATGAGACAGAAGCACTATAACGAGACAATAAGTGTGAGACAGTAGGAGAGACTGTATACCTGGCTGATGAGAACAATGTAGGACGCCAGACTGACTCTTTCACTCGCCTCTTTGTGCCTGTTCTTTCCGTTCCCTTCCTCGCTCCGGCGTAGACGAGACTCGAGAAGAAAAGAACAATCTAGTTTGATTTTTATTTACTCATTTTTCTTCCCCGTGATGTAAGATGCGATTGTTCCCCGCCAACGCTCTAATGGCACCAGCAAAAAAAAGTGGTTTCTCCTTAAGTCACCTTGTTTTCTCAGTCGCGAAGTTTGCCCGAAAGCCTTCAAGTCGCAGAAAAACCCTCCCCATTTTGCCTTCGATTTTTAAAGTAGCGCCAAATAGGTTTAAGACTTGATGGCCCTTCATTAGTGGGCTTCAAACGACCCTGAAAAGCAGCACTTCTGTCGGTGGGCAAGAGTTCGGGTGTGACTACCTGCCTTTCATCCCTCCCACTCCCCTCCCCTCTCACACCTAGTACGTGGTCTGCTCACCTCGCTATCCCTTCTCTCTGTGTGTGTGTTTGTGTTTGTGTGTGTCTGTGTGTGTGTGTGTGTGTGTGTGTGTTTGTGTGTGTGTGTCTGTGTCTATGTGTGTGTGTGTGTGTGTGCGTGTGTGTGCGTGGAGTACATTGTTTTACCTTTATTACATCCTCATCTTTAATCAGCCTCCATCACCTGACAGCTTCTTCAACAACACACCTTTTGTCTTCCTTTTCTTCCATGTTTTCTCTCCCAGTTTCCATCATTCTCCTCCTCCATTCCTTCCTTACTTCCTCCTTCCTTCTTATCTTCACTTCTTCTCTTCCCTCTCTCTTCCCTTACCTTCCTACTTAAAAGTTCTTACTCTTCCCGTGCCTTCTGATTCTCCACTGGGTTTTCCATTCTTTTCTTCTCTCCTTTCCTCTCTCTGCGCCACAGGACCCCCCACTGCTAACTGTCCTCGAGGCTGAGATAACATCAACTCTCTGCAGCCAATTAACGATCAATAACGAGTGTTCGGCGGTCATGTAGCTAGCGATCAGAGGACGACACACCGCCTAGTGCACCTCCCCCAGGATGTTATCAGGGTCGTTGCCCAATACCCTGCCTCCCTCACCCTCCTGCCCCAGCCTTCCCGTACCCCTCACTTTGTCTTCCTGCCCTTCCCTAGCCCTACCTCACCTCCCCAGGCTGCTCTTCAACCCTTCCCGTCTCCTGTAGCTCCTCCTTGCCCTGCCTCTTCCCTCCCACTGTTTTAACACACGCAAGTGAATGCCAGTGACTCAAAAAAGACGTCTAATTCATGTTTGCTATAAAAGATGTGGCGATGAATCAATAATCGAGAGAGAGAGAGAGAGAGAGAGAGAGAGAGAGAGAGAGAGAGAGAGAGAGAGAGAGAGAGAGAGAGAGAGAGAGAGAGAGAGAGAGAGAGAGAGAGAGAGAGAGAGAGAGAGAGAATTAACTAACTGATCACTTACCAGAACAAAAAAAACAGGTGTTAGTAGTTTGAGGTCGCTGAGTGTTCAATAATGACTCTCACACTATCATGACCCCCTCTACCCCCTCTACCACAACAACCACAACCACAGGATACCACCCCTACCCCATATCCTACCTCCTTACCCCCTCCACCCATCACTCTATTCCTTCCATCACCTCCACACCACACGTCTTCACACCTATCACCACCTTTCCAAACCCTGCTCATCACTCTTACTTAATTTCTCACCTGATCATCTCACTCCTAAGTACTGCCTTGAACTTCTCACTGTGCACTCTTCCTTGACACTCACTCCACACCTTGCCCTGCCTTGCCCCGCCTTGCCCCTTCAACTACCTTCCCCCCCCTTCCCCCTTAAACTCCTGATAGATGGGTGAGCAGGCGCTGGAGGACAAACAAGTGACAGTTAATACCAAGTTGCAATGTAAACGCCTTGTGTAGAGCGCGTAGGTCCGTCTTGCCTCCCCGCCTAAGCCTTCATGCCGTCAGAATAGCTCACCAGCGGCACAGGGGGCGGCGGGAGGTGATTGCAAGAGAGGGGGGCGCTCAAGGGGATGCAGGAGGGGATCGGTGAAGGGCTGGGGGCAATAACTCGCTGGTAATTGGCCATATCAGTTCAGGGATGACGGAAGGACCTGAGCTGAGGCTGAGAAGAGGGCGCGGCGGATGATAAG
>JAPQNM010000040.1:12688111-12690611 GCA_029783475.1 Metacarcinus magister | reverse complement strand
ATTCTCTACCAGCACAAAGAGTTAACAGTATTACAATTGAATCGTTTAAGAAGAAACTCGATAAGCACTTAGCATCCGTTCACCAAGTCGAATATTTCACTACTGCGTGATTTTTTTTTCTTTTTTTTTCTTCATATTAGCATAGATTACTCCTTGTTTTTCTCACTTTCCTATACAAATTCCATGATAGTTTTTCCATACTACATGGTATCACTTCTACTTCCGGCCAGCTACGGCTGGAGGGAGGGGTGGGTGGGGAGGAACCTTCCACTTTGCTGTCCTTTTGCCTCTATCAAGTAGATATTATAGTAGTAGTGTAGCTAAACAGACAGCCTCGTTAGGTCCAGTAGGACTGTTGCTGTCTGTTCTTCCTTTGTACTCCTTTGTACTCCTCCTCTTCCACCTCCTCCACTCCACCTCCACCTCCTCCTCCTCCTCCTCCTCCTCCTCCTCCTCCTCCTCCTCCTCCTCCTCCTCCTCCTCCTCCTTCTCTTTGTCCCCCTTCATTCTTAATTGCCTTGTATTATCCCTGTTTGGTAATGCTGGCTGGTTATTGTGGTTGTTGGTTCCTGCTTTTCTGTGTATCCGAGTGTGTGTGTGTGTGTGTGTGTGTGTGTGTGTGTGTGTGTGTGTGTGTGTGTGTGTGTGTGTGTGTGTTAATAGTTTGTAAGGTTGGGAGACGCAACACACACACACACACACACACACACACACACACACACACACACACACACACACACACACACACACACACACACACACTGTTTACATTGTGCTTTCACCTGTGGGCTGCTAATGTTCCTCGTAGGATTACTTCACCTTGATCATTTATCTCTCTCTCTCTCTCTCTCTCTCTCTCTCTCTCTCTCTCTCTCTCTCTCTCTCTCTCTCTCTCTCTCTCTCTCTCTCTCTCTCTCTCTCTCATTAATGTATGCTAATGAACTCACTCCCCCTCACACACAAATGACCCCCTCACTCTGGGAAGATTAAGGCGATGCATTAGGAGGTAACAAAACAAGCATGAGGATAAACTAAACCTAAGTAAAGCAAAATAAAAACAAAAGGGGACACAAGCTTCTCTCCGCTATGCCTTGTCTTTCTTCCTGTCTCTTCTGCTTTGAAATTCGTGGTGGGTAAACAGGCCTCAACGTGGGACGGCGAGGCAAAGACACCCGGGTTATCACAGTTTACATTTCCTTCTCTCTGGCTGCTCGAGGGTCCCGCTAATCTTCTAATACGTGAGGGTTGATAAGGCAATGAGTAGGTTATGCAATGTCCTCTCTCCGGCGTGGACTCGAACTGGGGTCTGTTGGTTTGTAGGTAAGCGCGTTAGTCACTCCACCACCACCAGGAAGTTAAGGGTTTGTGAACGGTTGTAATGGTGGTATCATGAGACCTTTTAAATGGTGGTCATGTAAAAGGTGGTAATTTGTGGACGTAGTTTCAAGGCATTAATTAGAGCGGAACATCTTCGTACAAGTTCTGAAAAAAAAGTCTAAGGGATTTGTACGCCGTGTTTGTTATATCGTAAAGGTGAAGTGTGCTCTCTTAGTGTGTGTGTGTGTGTGTGTTTAAGGCAGCCCCTCTCCTTCCACCACCACCACCACCACCACCACCACCACCACCACCACCACCACCACCACCACCACCACCATCACCACCACCACCACTACCATAAGCTCCTGACACCGAGAGAAGAAAAATCTGGGGTCGCTTCAGTTCCATGTCTGGCTAACCCCCTTGTTTTATCCCCCTCTACTACCTCCCCTTCCTTCACCTCCCTCTCTTTCTCTCCCTCCCTTTCTCTCCCTCCCTTTCTTCCCTGCCCTCATCCTTCCCTCCCTGAGCCTTATACGGAGAGGGGAGGGACGGCGCTGAGGACGGGAAGGGGGTAGGGAGTGTTGATGCTGGAGGAGGCTGCTAATAACACACACTCGACATTATAAAGACAGTGATGAAGGGGGCTTGCTGTCTCATATATGCATGGGACGAGTTCGACCCCCAAGGAGAGAGAGAAGCCCAACGGGGGAACTGGTGATGGTTGTGGTGGTGGTATTGGTGGTGGTGGTGGGGGTAGTAGTAGTAGAAGTGGTTATTGTGGTGAGATGAAAAAGAGTTGAAGAGATGGAGAAAGGAGAGAGCATGTCTGTGTGTGTGTGTTTTTGTATGTGTTTAGCGTTAATATTTTTCCATTTTAGACTATTATTTTCTTAGTCTCAAGTCAATTTCTTTTTTTTTATGTATATATATAACCTTTAGTCGCAGCAACCTCCCAAGAAGCTGAAGTATTTATTGCTATTTTTTTTCCTCGTTAATTTCCCACTTCTTGTTCGTCTTTGGTTAACAAAAATTGGTTTACTTTCATAGTCAAGTTTTCCGTTAATCTTATACACTCTTCATTCGTGTTTATTTATTATCTTATCTTTATGCAGCGTTGTTGGGGTTTTTATTTCCCTCTGCTTTTCATTTTAATTTAATCGCTTTTCTTTGATCTCAATTG
>JAPQNM010000040.1:12678111-12685611 GCA_029783475.1 Metacarcinus magister | reverse complement strand
GTGTGTGTGTGTGTGTGTGTGTGTGTGTGTGTGTGTGTGTGTGTGTGTGTGTGTGTGTGTGTGTGTGTGTTCATTGGAAAGGAAAGAGAGACAACACCAAATCGAGTAAAGATAGACAGAGAGAGAGAGAGAGAGAGAGAGAGAGAGAGAGAGAGAGAGAGAGAGAGAGAGAGAGAGAGAGAGAGAGAGAGAGAGAGAGAGAGAGAGAGAGAGAGAGAGAGAGAGAGAGAGAGAGAGAGAGAGAGAGAGAGAGAGAGAGAGAGAAAGGAGGAGAAAAAAAAAAGAGAGATGGCTCGTTTACGTCGGCGTTCTTCAAGTGCATGCAACGTGGTCTGGCTTCGCGGTGCGTTGTGTGGCTCTGGACGGCCCACCTTGCCTTGCCTTGCCTTGCCTTGCCTTGCCTTGCCTTGCCTGCCCTGTCTCCCCCGCTCTGACTCTCCTTCATTGCTTGCCAGCCTGAGATGCGATATATTCCTCAGCCCCGTTATGCAGTAACGTATGAGCGACTCCATTGCGCCTAAACCCTAATCCCAGCCAGTGCTTTGAATATCGACCATCTAACACGTCCCACGTTTAAACTTTAGGTGACTGCACGGAAACCAGACCGGGAAGAAAGGAAAAAAAGAGGAAGAAAAGCTTTGGCAGGTACATTCACGGATGAAATATATGTTAAGGCGAAGATTGGGCTGTGGTGGTGATAGTACTGGTGGTGTAGTGGTGTTGGTGGTGGTGGTGGTACTGGTGGTGTTGTTGTAGTGCTCGTCTGGTGGATGGAAATTAGCACTTGTCCAAAAATACTCATAACAATCTAGTCATATCAGAGGCGTGAAATTGGATCTGGTTTAATCTGATGAAGAGAAAGACAAGGAGGACTGACAGAACATAAGGAATTATAGACGTGGCTCGGGCTAGGCTGCAAGGCTTCGCAAAGGTCAAACACATCGGGCGGGGAGTGAAGAGGGGGAGGTGTTGTGCTGAGACAGGGAGAGGGAGAGGAAGAGTAAGTTATGGGGAATCAGGGAAGGCTCGTGGCTAATTTTGAGAGAGCAAGGAGTGTATCATAGGAAAATTTTGAAGGACCAGAGTGTATCACGTTGGAGTTGTTGGGGGATTTCTGAGCACCAAGTATTATCAAGGAGGATTTATGGGGAATTTTTAAGTCTCTGAATATCATGGGGAGATTTCCGAAAAGTATTATGTAGTGGATGATTAGTGTAGCTATTTTTCGGGAATGGTTAGAAGGTCGGAGTAACTGTAGATCAAAATTTATTAGGAGTTTTAGTACAGGATTTTATTTTTGGTTCTCAGAAAATGAAATGTTTGGATATTTGTGAATTGAAATGGAGGTGGATCAGGGAATAGTACAAGAGAGACGTGTTAACATAGCCTTCACAATGAACTAAGGCACTCTACAACATACTATGACACCAAATAATGGTCTTCACGTCCTCTTCCACCTCCATTTTTCTTTTCCATCACTTCCTCCTCCCCCTCCTCCTCCGTTCTGCTCTCTCCTCCCTAATTGACACACAGTCACACTAAGTACCCAGAACTCGCCTTAAACTTAACAACTTATACCGCATAATTTTGCTAAGTAGGGCAGAGATCGCGTACCTCTCTTTTCTTCTCTCCTTCCCCTTCCTTTCTTAGTTCCTTGGTCCCTCACTCACTTGTTTCTATCCACTATTCTCTGTTCTGTTTCTTAATCCTTTTGTCCCGGAAGGGGTGAAGAAAATTTGAGCTCCGAATGCAACTAACTTATTATAGTTGTCGAGTAACGCGAAGACTTCACTTACGAACTGGCCTTACCTTCCGCCCTAAACACGGATGGCGGCCAAATTTATCATGCTGCCTGGTGTAGAGGCTTATTAGAGGGGCTGGCTAAGTTTTTTGTTCTGTAAGGTACTGAGAAAGATTCCGTTGAGCTGGGTGGGTTTGAGAGACTGTGGATGGGCCTAGGAGAGAATTTTAAGTGTCTAGGTGTACATGGGTGCGGTATACAGAGGGCTCAGAAATGATGGCATGAAGACAGTGAAGTGATGGTGGTTGATGTTCAGTGGGACTATGAAAGACATGGGTGGGGCTGAGTGTGGCTGGACCGGCTCGGGTTGGGGCGCGATAAGTAGTATAAGGTGAGAGTATTGGTAATCTAAGTTGTCCATGTGATAGACAGGAACATTTAGTCTTTCTAACGTATTGTTAATGCATGTAGTAGTTCCAGTGTGCTGACTCACCACCTCTGAAGATGTGTTTGACATGTGTTGTGCGATTGTGCAAACTAAGCTGAGTGACGCAGACAATATCCTGAATTATTGTTCGTCATCTGTTCGTGCTTTCTACTCTCACTTTACTGTACATAAGAACCTGGGGGAAGAAAGCCAAACACGCCCCTCCATTAGGTTCTGGCGACCCACGTCTCCTTAGGGGGCGAGGCGGGGCGAGATGGCGTCAAGGGCTTCTCAAACACGATAAGTAAGTATCTCCTACACATTCCCTTTGGCGCGATCTCTCACAGGCGAGTTATCTGGTCCATCGCGGGGCAGCGGCGCACCAGCTGGCCGGGTGTGGGGCTCGTCGGACCAGTTGATGACCTGGCTAATACCAGGGTGCCGACCACCCCCCTCCTCCTCCACCGCCTCCTTCCTTCTTCACTGCTTCCCTCATAGCACCCTCCTTCCTCCCTCACCCCCTACCATCTTACCGCTCCTGATATCGTGTAGTTTATAGGACCATTGTTGGTTAGAGCGCCTCATCGACAGCCACCAATTCAGACTTATAACCCAACCCAGACGATACTCTCCCAGCGGAGGGCCGCCGTGCACGCGTCCCTGTCGACCACCTCCGGACTCAACGCGTGTCACTATCGCTGCTGCTTCTGGACTGTCAGGGGGACGGTGCGAGGGTACGAAATGGATCGTTTATGCGTCATCGAGGAGTGGACAAAGACGGAGAAGGAAGATAAGGATGAAGGCTTCAGTTCTTCATCTCTTAACCAAGAACGGAAACATGTCTCGAGCATCCAAACGACCCTGTCCCCCGAGGGCCGGCGTGTGTAGTGACTGATGCAGCACCTCGCATCAGATACACCGCGCACGAGGATGACTGATGGGCACCGGCCTGGGCATGTCCTGGCTGGGCGGCACCTGAGCATCAGTCTTCATTAGCCACACCTGAGTCTTCTGCAGGCGCCGGAGGGAGGAGACGGGAGGGGGCCAGTGTATTCTGACCAGTGGCAGGGGCGTTGTGTCGTGTAAGCTAAACGATGGCAATTTCAGGGAAGATTTCGGATACAGTCACACCAGTGGATGAGGTGAACGGCAGTGTGGGCCTCTCCAGTAGCGTGGTAGAGGCGCTTTTGGACTGGCAAAGGCGGGGGTTGTGGCTTGTGCTGGTCGAAGCCCATAAAGGTGCTATCCTGTCTGCCATCAGGTTTGTCTCTTCGTTTAATAAGATGACAAGAGCCTCTCGTTACGGTATCTCCGGTGTTGAAAATCGGCCATGATGATAATGTGCTTGTCCTGGTGGCAACGGCCCTTCAATTAGGCGTGAGGTACTGGTCCGCTGCAGGCTGTGATGCTGGGCGCTGGTAGTGGGCGTGGGCGAGAGTCGGGAGTGATGGTGTCCCCTGTGGGCGGTCCTTGAGCAATGCTTGTTTGTGTGTGTGTTGCGTTTTTCAACTTGACAGATTGTGTTTGCGTTGATGCCTTGACGTTACAGTGTTGTGGTGTTTTTTCAATTGGTATTTGTTGCTTTGCTGTTTGGTGAAGCTGTTCCCATTTCTGGTGATTTGTTTTCCTCGACAGTTTTGTTGTTCTGATCCGGTTTTTGTTTGACTTCTTTCTCTTATGCTTGAGGCGCACGCATATCTCTACTCCGGTGTTTGTTTAAGGTGTTTTTGTTGCCGTGGTCTGGGTGGGCGGTGTGTGGTTAGCCCGTGATGACTCAGGACTTAAGCTTTCTGTACTCTATTTTTTTCCAGCTTCTCTCCATACCTATTTCACCCTTTCACATTTCTCTCTCTCTCTCACACACTCTCTCTCTCTCTCTCTCTCTCTCTCTCTCTCTCTCTCTCTCTCTCTCTCTCTCTCTCTCTCTCTCTCTCTCTCTCTCTCTCTCTCTCTCTCTCTCTCTCTCTCTCTCTCCCTCTCCCTCCCTCCCTCTACTGATGTCTGCCTATTAGTACACGTGTAGGCTATATCGACTACCTACTCTAGCCTCTTATACACGTAGACAAGTACTATGATGTTTACAGTTGCACAGCTTGGTTCTGTAATGCGTGACCCCGGCTTCACCTCACCTCACAGCGGACCTCTTGCTCCTACCCCTCGCAGAACATGTGTAGAGCAGGTCGGGGCGTATTAGTAGTATGAGTCAGTGTGAGGAGTGTTATTGTAAGCCATTCCGGGATGTGTTTGCTGGAGGGTGTCTTGATAACTGAGTGTGGTGGAGAATGAATTTGTGGGGTAAAAAAAGGATGTATAATAGTGTAGCACCATCTTCTCAATTTGGTTCAGTTTTCCTATTATGGTTTTGGGCTTTGTCAGTGTGCATGTTTATCACTGATTTTACGTGGTGTTTGAGTAGTTTTATTTGCCTCGTCGTGTGTGTGTGTGTGTGTGTGTGTGTGTGTGTGTGTGTGTGTGTGTGTGTGTTCATTTTTGGTGGCTTGTCTGCAGAAGCTTGTTTTTTACTATGATTTTATCTATATGTGTGTATCTCTCTCTCTCTCTCTCTCTCTCTCTCTCTCTCTCTCTCTCTCTCTCTCTCTCTCTCTCTCTCTCTCTCTCTCTCTCTCTCTCTCTCTGCCTCTCTCTCAACTCGCTTAACGTTCCCAAGCATCTTCTAGGCTAGGCACAATCCCTCCCCGCCCCGCCGTCACCCCTGCGGAGGTGAATTACCGCTGATGGAGAGCCATTGGGCGGGGACGTGCTTTCGGATACACTCAGCCTTAAGAGGAGTGAACCACGGCCTTGGGGCTTTGAATAGGGAGGTGTGGCGAGTGTGGCGGGGAGGAGGAGGAGGAGGAGGAGGAGGAGGAGGAGGAGGAGGAGGAGGAGGAGGAGGAGGAGGAGGAGGAGGAGGAGGAGGAGGGGGTGGTGGTGGTGGTGGTGGGGAGAGGGAGAGGAACGGGAAAGGAAAGGAAAGGAAAGGAAAGGGATGATGATAAGGGCCAGGATTGTGTTTCATAGTGTGTGTGTGTGTGTGTGTGTGTGTGTGTGTGTGTGTGTGTGTGTGTGTGTGTGTGTGTGTGTGTGTGTGTGTGTGTAGATAACAAGCCACAGAAGGACAATGGAACATGTAACCTAACATGAACCCCATTTTTCTTAGACTTGTCGAATGTCTCTCAACCCTCCCTCCTTCCTCCCCTTCCCTCCCTCTCTCCTCCCACCACCACCTTCCTTCAATCTGTCAACGCAGCACCTGGAGACACGCTTTCTTCCATGCAACATACTTATCTTATCTAATCCTTATCCGTCACCTACCATTGCTATCTCCTATCTCCTCTCCTCTACCCACTTTTCTTTCTCCTCACATCCTTTACTCTTGTGTTGCCTTTCCTTTACATCCTCTTTCCTTCCTCAAAAAGTCAGTAACATCTTCTATGAATCTGAATCTAGCGGTAATGGTGTGTTGACGAGGCAGGGCGGACGAGGTAGGAAGTCCACAGCCTCTCCTTCGCTAGTGTTGGGAATCTTGGCGGCTTTCACTCCCAGGGTCGCGCCGGTGTCTTGTCAGTGTTGAGTTTTGCGTTTCTCAGTAGCTTGAGGCGCGGGTATAATGACGGGGTGTTTGATTTTTAAGTGCTTTTTTCATCTCTCTGTGTTCAAGTTTTCATGATTTAAGTTTTATTGATATTTTGTGACGGTGACGGGCGGGCGGGCGTTTGGAAGGATGGGTGGATGGATGGGTGGGAATGAGGAGTTTTTTTTGGGTATTAGGGTGAGGCGTGTCCCAACTCATTTCCCTCACAATCACAACCTACACCTTCACTCTAACCCCAAACTTCACCTTCACTCCATCCAAAAATTTCCTCATTCTCATACGCTTTTCTCCAACTTTTCCTCGGACTCTCTTGCACAACAATTTTCTTTTACTCCCACATCTTCCCTTCCCTTACCTTGCCTCGCCTTGCCTCGCCTCGCCACGCCTTGCCCCGGCCTGAACTTCAAGAGCCAGACCGTCATTCTACCTCTGGGAAAAGAACACAGAACAGGCAGACGTGATTGACTTGAACACAGGGGATTAATGACGAGTCTTGGCCTGGGGAGAGAGGCAAAAGAAAGAGGGAGGGAGGGAGGGAGGGAGAGAGAGCGGAGGGGAAGGTGAGGCGTTGAGGGCAGGAGAAAAGGTCATTCGCTGTGATATTTTCAAGGTAATCAGTACATATTTTTAGGGATGAATTTTGAGCGCTGTGTCCCAGTAATACCATGTTTCGTTCGCTTTCATGATGTATTTTCTTAAGCAGTCTTAGGGAACGTATGTGAGGCGTGATTCTTAAGCTGAAAGATAATGACGTTTATTTTCATTTATTTGGCTTGCGAATTGACATGAAGTTTCAGAAGAGAAAGGGGAAAAACATGGAAGGAATTAAAAAAGAAGAGGGAAAATGAAGGAGGTTTATGCGTTGAGAAGGGAATGGAAAGGAAAGGAAAGGAATTGAGAAGGGAGAAGCAAGGAAATAAAGAGAAAGGGAGAGATGAAGAACAAATACCTGGCGTCCAACTTCACTCTAATATTTGCGAAAACACAATGATGACCTCTGACGAGCACGTATACAGGTCAGACGTGCACACACACACACACACACACACACACACACACACACACACACACACACACACACACACACACACACACACACACACACACACACACACACACACACACACACACACACACACACACACACACACACACACACACACACACACACACACACACACACACACACCACACACACACACACACACACACACACACACACACACACACACACACACACACACACACACACACACACCACACACACACACACACACACACACACACACACACACACACACACACACACACACACACACACACACACACACACACAACACACACACACACACACACACACACACACACACACACACACACACACACACACACACACACACACACACACACACACACACACACACACACACACACACACACACACACACACACACACACACACACACACACCACACACACACACACACACACACACACACACACACACACCACACACACACACACACACCACACACACACACACACACACACACACACACACACACACACACACACACACACACACACACACACACACACACCACACACACACACACACACACACACACACACACACACACACACACACACACACACACACACACACACACACACACACACCACACACACACACACACACACACACCACACACACACACACACACACACACACACACA
>JAPQNM010000040.1:12670611-12673111 GCA_029783475.1 Metacarcinus magister | reverse complement strand
CCCTCCCTCCTTCACTCCCCCACTCTCTCCACCTCTCCATTCTCACACACGTTTTCCTCCACCCCATTTCCTCACCGAAACCCCCACGTCATCTCCTCTTACCTCCTCTCTACCTTCCCTTACCCCCTTTCCACCTCTCACCTCCTTCTCAGTCACGTCAGTCAAATATTGTGCATTCTCTCTTTTTTTTCTCTCTCCCACGTTTTATTCTCTCTTTCTCTCATTCACATTAACAACTTATCTTATCTTCTCTTCTAATCCCCTCTCCTCCCCTTGCCTCTCATTCCTGTCCCCCCCCCATATGACCCTCCCCTCATCACCTTGTTTGCCAAGAACTGTAAAAACATGACACCAACATCCGGGCCACTTTCTTAACCCAACGAGAGGAGGGAGGAGGGAGGGAGGAAGGAGGGAAGAGGAGAGATGGAGAAAAGGTGAAGACTGTGGCTCTTATCTTACAACTTTGCACTTCCTTTGCATCTCGTCTCTTGGTGCAACTGTTAATTCTTGCGTTCATGTTTTTAGCACTGAATTGATTATACACTATCTCGTTTTCTGTTCATCTTCTTTTATTTAGTATGTGTTCGTGTTTCTCTTCTACTCTTCGGTTTTCGATTTGCTATTTGTCAGTTTTTGTTTGCTTGTTTATTTCCTCGTCAATGTCGCTGTTCACACTATAATCTTTTAACCTTTTCTTCCTCCTCAACGTCCTCTTCTCGTCCTGTGAAAAGAGAACCTCGTCTTCCTATCTATCCCCCTTCAAGGCACAGAAAGACTCGCACAAATTATACTCTGTTACAATGGGTGACGGTCTACTGCACGAGACTTAGAATAATGCTTGGGAAACGAGGACGCAGCTTCGCCTTGGGTCCGTGTGGGGTGCCGCAGGGTGCAGTCCCGGCGCCTGTTCTGTTATGACTAAGTAATAATTTAGAAACCTGCCTTGTCTCCGTGCTTCCAGACCTTGGCAGGAAAAGTATAGGAGAAGAAAATCCCTTGAAGAAAATAAAACTGCGGAGAAGATTCTTGTAGTCGTCAGTAATGTAGAGTGTCGAGGAATTATTTATGGGTTGTAATGTATGAAAATGTGGAAAGACGTGTTGTGTGGACAGGACGCTTGAGGGACGAAGTGGAATGATGGAGTAGCTTTAGTGGAGGGGAGGAAGACGCTAGAGTAGTTGTTTGCAAGTTATTTATGGTTAATGGAAACAGCGTGTTGGCGCCGTTTATATTCTGATGGACAGGAAACGTAGATGCAGTTTGTACTGGTATATGTTCGTGACGTGTACTGTGTTTCCTCCTCCTCCTCCTCCTCCTCCTCCTCCTCCTCCTCCTCCTCCTCCTCCTCCTCCTCCTCCTCCTCCTCCTCCTCCTATTTGTTATCCTTTTATTATCCTCATCATCGTCATCATTATCATCACCATTACCAGACCATTACCCAAGAAGGCCTCCCACCAGTGTGCACAAGAAGCATGAAAAATTGAAAAATAAAACCGTGACCACATTAACCTTTTCTTTATGCTTCGTCTGATTACTCTTATATATCCCTGTAATTTTTTATCTCCTTTAATATATCAATGACAGTTTATTTTTGAATTCTAAACAACACGGAAACTATAGAAAACCAAATAGAAATGTGAAGTTTAATACGAGTACTTTTTTATTTGACCTTCGAGGCGACGCAGAGGAGAAGGTTTAGTGAGGAAAGTAAGGAAAGGAAGGAAGGAAGGAGGCTTGAGGGAGGGAAAGATGCGCGTCACGACCACCGTCACCACAGGGATGCACGACCCAGGCGATGCGTTAGCGGAATAACCTGCGATGAAGTGAACGGAAAGATGATTGCGAACCTTTGGAACTTGTCTGGGTAACTCTCTCTCTCTCTCTCTCTCTCTCTCTCTCTCTCTCTCTCTCTCTCTCTCTCTCTCTCTCTCTCTCTCTCTCTCTCTCTCTCTCTCTCTCTCTCTCTCTCTCTCTCTCATTTGCATTTTTCTACCTCGATTCCTTTTAGTGGATTCAACACCTAAACACAAAACCACAACATGTCTCTCCCCTCCTATCTCCCTCCTACTCTTGCTCCACCTTGTCTTATCACCTCCTCCTCCTCCTCCTCCTCCTCCTCCTCCTCCTCCTCCTCCTCCTCCTCCTCCTCCTCCTCCTCCTCCTCCTCCTCCTCCTCCTCCTCCTGCCGTTGCCTCACTCTCCCAGATGATTGTGTACCAAATAATGGCTTATAATGCTAGGCAGGGAATCTTGTATCAAGTCTGCAGAAATATGCAACACAGAAATGGACCTGGGGAGAAGCAGGTGTAATTTCCAGTGATTAAAAGTTAGTTGACCATCCTCACCTGAGCAAGACGGACTCAGGTAGCCGTAGGACTCAGCTTCCAGTTATGACCATTATGATATTAGCAAGAAGGAGTGGTCTGGGAGAGCTGGGGGAGGGTTAGACAAGGAGGGGGAGAGGTGAAGGCAGGAGGAAGGGCAGGTAAGTGTAGTTGGG
>JAPQNM010000040.1:12660611-12665611 GCA_029783475.1 Metacarcinus magister | reverse complement strand
GTACTTCAGGCATTGCATATAATGTTGGTATTACATTTTTTTCCCGTCTTGGCAAGTGGAAAAGCTTGATAGAGATGTTACCTCCTCCTCTGCCTCCGCCTCCTCCTCTTCCTCCTCTTTTCTTACTCGAGAGAGAGAGAGAGAGAGAGAGAGAGAGAGAGAGAGAGAGAGAGAGAGAGAGAGAGAGAGAGAGAGAGAGAGAGAGAGAGAGAGAGAGAGAGAGAGAGAGAGAGAAAGAGAAAGAGAGGTCAAAGACAATTTAAGATGCCATCACATAACCAGACATTTTTTTATATATATATTTCGTTGTTGATATACATATTTTTTTCCTTTTTTTTTGTGTCTGTCTGGTCTAGGTGGCGTCACTCACTCCGCGTCTTGCATCAACCCTGACTCTCCTGATGCCTTCATAACTGCTGTCGGGTCTTACCATTACTTTTTTCCCCTCCGATGCGTTTTTGTGACATGAGAGAGAGAGAGAGAGAGAGAGAGAGAGAGAGAGAGAGAGAGAGAGAGAGAGAGAGAGAGAGAGAGAGAGAGAGAGAGAGAGAGAGAGAGTGAGAGAGATATTAGCTGTCGGTTCGAGCTTGTGGCGCCATCTTAAAGCGGCTTTCATTTATTTTCTTACTTTTTAATCTTTTTTTCTTTTCTTTTTGCTCCAGCGAATATGACCTAAGATCATGTAATCATGACGTGATTTACTTTCATCATAAGCAAATTACCCGTTATTATTTCGGCGAATTAGGCAGAGAGAGAGAGAGAGAGAGAGAGAGAGAGAGAGAGAGAGAGAGAGAGAGAGAGAGAGAGAGAGAGAGAGAGAGAGAGAGAGAGAGAGAGAGAGAGAGAGAGAGAGAGAGAGAGAGAGAGAGAGAGATAATATATAAATACATAAGAATACATAAGAACAGACACCAACTGAGCTTTTGGTCTATAACTAGCGAATCTGCTGGACTACATACTATTACTGGTAGTACACTACGTGCAGGAAAACAGAATAGAACAGAACAAAGCTCTTTCCCCACCCACCTCTCCCTCCGGCAACGTGCCGACGCAGAGAGAGAGGGAGGGAGAGAGAGAGAGAGAGAGAGAGAGAGAGAGAGAGAGAGAGAGAGAGAGAGAGAGAGAGAGAGAGAGAGAGAGAGAGAGAGAGAGAGAGAGAGAGAGAGAGAGAGAGAGACCGAGACAGAGAGAGAGAGTGTTGAAGGAGAGTACCCTGATGTCTAACACAATTCCGTTAAAAAGGGAGGAGACTTTTTTTGTGTGGTAATCTCTCAGTTCTTGATTATAACTCACAGTGCATACCTATCACCTTTCCCTATTATTACCCTATCCACGACTCCCCAAACATCCCCTTCACCTGTCAACACACCACCACCATCACCACCTTACCACAACCCACAGTCTTCCACCTCCCCTTTGCAACACGCCACGGCCTCCCTAGCGATCTCCAGCACTGCGGCAATAATATGAGTATCTATAATTCAATCGTAAGTCTGAGCTTCGTATATGGAGGGTGTTAACAGCCTGTGATGTGCCCCGCGGCCCCTAGGTGATGTCCGTGTCCCCGATAACGCTGTCGCCCAAAGCTTCTGACGGAGTGAGTGCTCGACTGTGAAGGATAAATGGGCTTCATGATGCCTCCTTAGATATTCCCAGTCACGTCCCAAGGTGTGTGTGGAGGTGAGGGGTTCAGGAGGAGGAGGAGGAGGAGGAAGAGGAAGACGAGGAGGAGGAAGAGGAGGAGGAGGAGGAGGAGGATTAGTAGCTGGATGAAAATATTGGTGAGAAGGTCAAGTTTGCATAAGATGACGACAAGGACGAAGAGGAGGAGTCTTAGGACGAGGAGGACGTGGAGGAAGAGGCGTAGGAAGACTAGAGGAAAAGGAGGAGATGGGGGGAAGGGAGTGATCGAAGGAGGCCTCGTGTTCAGTGCGATGCTGCTTCTGGCGACTAGAAGGTGGTTTTATTTATTTGGTAATCTCTCTCTCTCTCTCTCTCTCTCTCTCTCTCTCTCTCTCTCTCTCTCTCTCTCTCTCTCTCTCTCTCTCTCTCTCTCTCATGCATACATAACGTACTGTCTGTTCCGTCGTTTATACATGTTGATTTTCCTTTTTCACTGACTGACGCTTCATTATTCTGCATCAGTGATAAACCCCAATTCTTTTACTCTTCGCGCGTCCCGTCCAACAGCTCCAATCAGTCGTCGAAGCTATTGATAAACCGACTACCTGGAAATTTGCTTCGTGTCGGTCGAAAAAATACCCAACAACCATTAGTAAAAAAAAAAAGAAATGGCCAAGTCACTGATAGAATTGCTTCACATGGTCTCGCAGGCACTCGAGATAATGTTACTTTATTTCTCGTTCCAATTTTGCATTAACTTACACATAATGTTTTTTTTTTGGGGGGGGGTGTGGGGGGGGATGTGAACGTGTGTGTTTGACGGAAATTGTGAAAGGGGAGAATGAGCAAGCAAAGTCAGAATTGCTGGATAAGTTCGATAGTTTGTGCTTATTGATGGTAATTCTAAGTTGTCCTTGAAATAGATGGGGGGAGGAGGAGGAGGAGGAGGAGGAGGAGGAGGAGGGGGGAGGAGGGAGGAGAAAGGTGTGTTATGGGTGAAGAGAAAAATAAGGCTGCTGCTACAGTTTTTTTTTTTTTATTTATTTATCCCCCATCGTGTTTTTTGAGGCTTGTTGGGGAGGCTTGATTGTGGTGGTGGTGGTGTAAGTGGTGGTGGCGGTGGCAGGAGGTTTGGTGAAGGTAGCGGTACTGGTTTGTGGTCGATGGTGAACTGCGGGTATTTGGATCCCCACCACACTGCTGTTTCACCTAATGTGTCGATGAGTGTGTGCGTGTGGTGGCGAGGGAAGAACCAGCGGGGGAGGACGGGAGAGGGAGAGAGAGAGGGAGGAGTCTGCATGACGCTCCATTTTAAGGTGGGACATAATGGTGCGCTGCCTCGGGTGTCGCTGCATGACTCGCTTTTTCTTTGGCTGGAAAATAGGATGTGTCCCGCAATCGGCCATTACCGCGTGCCGCTGAAAGGAGCCGCGAACCCCGCCGGAGGAGAAGGAGAAGGAGAAGGAGAAGGAGAAGGAGGAGGAGGAGGAGGAATAGGAGTGATTGTTGTAGCGGCGGCGTTAAGGTCGCGTAGCCGAGGGTCTCCTGCGAAAGGGCGTTGACGGTTCGTTTTATCTCGCTATAATGGCTTCCACTTTATCGCATTAAGGACGGATAAAAACTGTGAAATTGTAAGACATATTTTGCCCGCGTACAAAGGCGCGCTGTTTGTCGTGTTAAGAGCGAGTAAGAGCCGTGGATGGGGACGTAGTATTTTATTCCAGTATGATATTGCCTCTTGCCGCATCAAGGGTCATTAGAAAGGAAGGATAAAAACGTGCAGGAGAAAAGTATTCGGTGCTGAGTTAATTTTGTTCTTGCATATCTGCGTTTATTAGGTCTTGAAAATATGGACAGTAAATGTTAAACGATTATCGAGTTAAAAAAAAAACTAGTCCCACAGCTGAACATTTTTTTTGTATGTTATTCTCGTCTTTGTGGATCAGTGCCTTTCGTGTATTTGAACTAGAACATTTTTTGTCTACATTCCAGCAGCTCTGCGTTCTTCTTTTTCTTTTTAGCCAGTGATGATCTTTTCTCCATTGATGTAAAGTTAGACACTACATTTTTACCGACGTGAGACCGGAATGAGTTCACTTTTTGTTCTTGTACCTTTTTGTGGCGTGATGTTCTGTATCGGACGTGAGGGTGAGGCGGATTTGAGGCTCTGGGCTTTGGCGGGGCCTTGGCAGTGACGTCAAGGGGATTGCGGCGGCAGTGACGGCATCATGTTGCAAGGTAATGCTTCGGTGGCGCCTGTGTGGTTTTTATCTCGTCTCGTCAAGGTCGACTGGCGGGGAACGTAAGCTTGACTTTTTTCCTTTTTTTGGCATATTGAAACTTTGACTTAGTGGGTCATTAATGATTTTCCGCAGACTGTTGGTCACATCAGACATGGTCCACACCAAAATGCTCCGTGGAGACCCTAGCATGTAAGCCCAAGGAAGCAGGTCCTCGGGCATATTAACGTGGAGGAGGAATAAACATACAAGAGGCGCCGCATGTATTCAACTTGAGTGAAAAAATTCCCTTGTTGATTCTCCTTTAGATGTGTCAGCCACGCTCGTGTCCCACTCACTATGTCTTTCACTCATAACCCTACTTTCATATTCAGAAGAATGGTATTTCATCTATGAACTTTTTTGTACGAGCCAAATCCTCCCATATTTTTTCATAACTTGACAATATCTCCAATAGCTTTGATTAGTGTATAGGAGTGGACCTTTCTCTTCCTTAGCCTTTACTTCAACTTTTTCTTTACTTTTTCCCCATGTATGGTGCCTCTCGTGGACATGTCCGGCTGCAGTACAGTGGCTGAGTGCGCGTGGGAGGCCACAAGGAGGCCTCAAGTCTGGCACAACACTCGTACATGGAATGGACGATGTCCTTTTGAATGTCTCCTGAGCGTCATCTTGGTCCTTGACGGGAGTGAGAGGCGGGAAGGCTGTCACCTTCACCATGTGGACAATGCAAACAACATCGCATCGTCTTGACCGTCGCGTGAAAATGTAGAATTGCGTTATGTAGTTGCTGTTCTCTGCCTTAATTTTTCCTTTTTTTGTTTGTTTTTGCTTAATGTTAATCTTCCTTCTTCCATAGTTCTTTTTCCTCAGTCTTAGCATTTTTTGTATCCCTTGGTCCTCCTCCTCCTCTTCCTCCTCTTTCGGCCAGCTTCGGCTGGAGGGAGGGGTGAATGGGGAGGGGCCTTCCACTTTGCTGTCCTTTTGTCTCTATCAAGTAGGTATTATAGTAGTAGTGTAGCCATACGGACAGATCCACTATGACTGTTGCTGTCTGTTCTTCCTTTGTACTCCTGTGTACTCCTTTCTACTCCTCATTTTCCTCCTCGTCCAACCTGCCAGCTTGCATGAGAAACG
>JAPQNM010000040.1:12645611-12655611 GCA_029783475.1 Metacarcinus magister | reverse complement strand
TAATTGTTTTTCTCCTCCAATTATGACTTTGTGAGTCAAATACCTTAACCCAAGATACCTGAAGAAATGCTAGGCGGACGAGGGAGCCAGAACACACACACACACACACACACACACACGCAAACACACATCTATGTATGTGTATGTATGTATCTGCCCATAGCTCTATATATTTATCAATAATGTAACTATCTCTCTCTCTCTCTCTCTCTCTCTCTCTCTCTCTCTCTCTCTCTCTCTCTCTCTCTCTCTCTCTCTCTCTCTCTCTCTCTCTCTCTCTCTCTCTCTCTCTCTCTCTTCTCTTCTCTCTCTTCTCACTCACTCTCTTTATCTATATATATATATATATATATATATATATATGTATATATATATATATATATATATATATATATATGTATATATATATATATATATATATATATATATATATATACATATATATGTATATATATATATATATATATATATAATATATATATATATATATATATATATATATATATATATATATATATTTATATATAATATACAGAATCAGGTTTGGGCAGGTGCTACTTTCCAGATAATGATATAAATTCTGTAGCCAGAAGGGCAGCCTCGGCGTGGTAATGGAGGCCCTGCGCGATAGCACATCACCAGTGGTGGAGAACAATAAAAAATCAATAAAGTATGAGGTAATGCCACACACCAACAATACAAAAGTGGTGTGTGGCCAAAATATCACAACAACAAAAAACAGTAATGCTCCGCGCCGAACACTGATAATGAAGGCTTTGCGTCCTGCTTTATCGGCGAAGGTGCTAAGGGCGGCTCCCCACACGTCCTTCCCATCGTGTACACAGCAGGTTGTAGGGCCCTGCCCACCGTCGCCACGCCCTGCACGTCCGCTGTTCGGCCCACACCGTGGGTCCTTCTGGAACACCTGCCACTTTACTGTGTTGCCTCTCAAATGGAGTGTATTGGGACACCTCCGGCTAAACACTGATCCTTGTGTTGCTCGTCTCGGGTGCGCCGCCAGCAGTGCTCTTGTAAGCAGTCATGTTCGTAGATCTCGTCTAGTTTCCAGATACATGAATAAAACAACATAATTATAGCCTGTGTTCGTCTTTAAGTGCTGTGACTTTTCATGCGAGTGTTAGACATTCCCTCACATCTGTTTCTCTTAATAAATTCACGTAGCGAGTAGTTAAGATCCAGTTGATATGAATAAAACAGTAACATGGTCTACTTTTTTTTTCTCTTTGAATGCCGGTATGTTTCAACAGGGAGGGAGGAAGGGAGGAGGTAGAGTCAACACATTTGTCTCTCCTGATAAATTCACTTGTCGAGTGGTTAAGATCACCTCAGTGTCGTCCATTATGCCGCCGCTGTCAGAAGCATGACCCTCGGAGGAGGATCGAATCTGATAATACCACACTAAGGCTATTGTATCCTTGCTGATGACTAGCTTGAAGGGCTTGTGGCACACGCTGACCTGATTCTTTCACTAACAAGAAAGTGGCTTTGCTTACCTCTTTCTGTCTACACTTCTATTACTGAATGTTGAGTTAAACTTGCGCTGCACGGTGAAGGAGTCACAAATGGGTTTTATGACAGCGAGATAATTTAATTTCTTCAATGATGCACACAAACCATCATGCGGCTACAACACTTAATGTGATTTTTAAGTTGTCTTGTGAGTTTCCAGTCCATTTCTGCCTCATGTTCACTTAATAATTCATGTAGCAGCTACGAGATGTAGTCATATTTATTGACTATTTTTTTTTTTATCATTTAGCCTAAAGTCAACGGGGCTTGTGATTTATTAGTTTAAATTTAAAACAAAACTATTTTCGCCTCGGAATTCTACTTGTCTTTATGCTTTTAGCAATTTTACTGTAAGTCTGAGTGGCTGGAGGCGTGCTGCGTGTGTGAGGGGATGAGGGAGTCTGAGTCTTGGGTGTGGAGGCTAGCACCATATGACCTCTGGTGTCTGGCGCTTACTCTTTTCGCATTAACTAACTTACTTGGGTGTGGAGGTATGTTGTGAGGGAGTGAGGGAGTCTGTGCAGGGCAATGGTACAGGTGAGGTGAGGTGTGAGTAACGAGCTGATTCTCCACATTATGTAATCACCTCGTTAAATCACTACTTGCTGCTGCTGTACGTCCCTTTATCCTTATTGTTTTTCATTACTATGTGTGTATGTATGAGAGAGAGAGAGAGAGAGAGAGAGAGAGAGAGAGAGAGAGAGAGAGAGAGAGAGAGAGAGAGAGAGAGAGAGAGAGAGAGAGAGAGAGAGAGAGAGAGAGAGAGAGAGAGAGATTAAATACACTTTTACTGTTTAACAAGGAACCAATTAGATTTACAAGCCGCCTCTCCACCTGATAGACTGAAGGAGAGACGGCGCCTCTCCCTGTCTGAGGCGACGTAGAGGTGATAACAGGGAAGGGATTGAGGGTGAAGGTGGGACGGGGAGGAGGAGGAGAGGAGGAGGAGGAGGAGGAGGAGGAGGAGGAGGAGGAGGAGGAGGAGGAGGAGGAGGAGGAGGAGGAGGAGGAGGAGGAGAGGAGGAGGGGAATATAATCGAGTGGAAATGGAAATGATAATTAGGATATGGTGAATTGTCTACCTGCAGGTGGTGGTGACTGATCCACTCCCCATCATCACTCCTTCCTCTTCCCTTCCCTGTTCTTCCTCTCCCCTTCCCCCGATCTTCCTCTCCCCTTCCCCCCCATCTTCCTTCCCCTTCCCCTCAGGCCTAGGGGTGTGGCAGGGTCAGACACGCGTCATTAATATTCTCCAGGACCACACCAACTGATCCTGATGAATAGTCTCACCGCGGGAATTATGTATTATTTATTTTCTTAAGTACCTTTTTACTAATTCCTACCGAGTGATGAATGAAAGGTGATTTTTATCTGAGGGGGGCACTTCGCCTTGAGGGAAGAGGAGAATTACTGCCATTGGTGGAGTGGCTTGTGACGTCATGGCTTTATCCTTTTCCATGAACACCCGAGAGGAGCGTTATCCATTACCTCCATAACGAGAGGCAGGTAATGGCAGGGACCCGCCACTCCTTAATAGATTTTATACACAAATCACCTTCACGTTGAGAGGGTGAGCGGATTGAGAGATTGAAAAGCTGCCGCAGACGAGGAAGACATCGCTGTCGTAATAACTGGACGACCCTGACCACTGACTGGCTCATGAAGTGCTCATTGCTCATGTCCAGCCAGAAGAGAACATGGATGGAGCCTTGTGCTGTCAGGAGGATCTTATGATGGCGTCGCTACACTCCTTCTCCATGCTTCGTGCAACTTAAAGAGGCATTGCAAGGCTATTATTCCTTCAGTAGGTTTGGTAATATGTGTTTGGCGAGAGATCGAGCACCGAGGACTAAGAATTTACAAGGAAGAAAGAGAAGAGAGAGAAGAAAAGAGAAGAGAAGAGAAGAGAAGAGTGTAATTATCCAAGGTGATGCGGAAGTGTTGCCAAACTTTCCGGCAGTCATTATCAGTGTGTAAAGGGTCGCCGGATGGGAGGTGGGCGTGAGGCAGCATACCCAGCGCGGGGACCTCACAGAACAGAGGGACGTGATGAGACAAACCTTAAAGGAGCCACGCGTGCTTCCTCGACTGTTTATCGTTCAGACAAACCTACACCTTGGCGCCCTATCTCAGGCCTCAGTGGCGTCAGTCAGCAGGGTCCTTGGGTGTGGCGGGAGGAAGGGGCTTATAGCAACACTGTCATACCTGTGTTTCTGTTACTAAGGCAAACTAATTATCATCTTTCTAGGTTTTTCTATATAATTTTTCTGCTAAAGGTGTTGTATGTGGTCTTGGTGTTCCTGGAAGCTTATAAATGTGGTTCTAAGTTATGTTATTGGTGTGGTTTCGTGTGGGTGTTGGTGTGTGTACTGTTGGGTTGAGGTGGTGGTGTTATGTAAGGTAGGGACAGGAATGAGGACAAGGTAGTGGTGGTGATGGTAATGGTGGTTCAGGAGTGGTTTGGCGGCTTCGTTGGGATGCTGATGCAGACTGAGAGGAGAGGAAGGAGAGGAGAAGAAAGGTGGATCACTGCATCAGCATATTCCTACAACAGATGCACATAATTATCCGTCCAGTGTCTCTTTATCCTCTCCTTCTCTCAAACACACACACACACACACACACACACACACACACACACACACACACACACACACACACACACACACACACACACACACACACACACACACACACACAATCACATACAATCACACACACACACACATAAACACACAAGATCACACACACACATTTCCCAAATAAACAACAACAAGGACTCAGACAACTCACTCAAGCATAAAACTGCACCACCATCACCTCCACTCAACACACACACACACACACACACACACACACACACACACACACACACACACACACACACACACACACACACACACACACACACACACACACACACACACACACACACACACAACAACAACAGTGCAAACTCCCCTTAAGAGCAGGACAAAAACATCAACAACAACCACAAAAAACACTGGCGTAAGATAACGATATAGCCTCACGATGCCTTGAGAATACCGGACTTATGATGTATGTATGTCTGAAGGATGGATGGTAGGAAGGAGGGAGGGAGGGAAGGAGAAGGAGGAGGAGGAGGAGAAGGAGGAGGAGGAGGAGGAGGAGGAGGAGGAGGAGGAGGAGAAGGAGAAGGAGGAGGAGGAGGAAGGGAAGGGATGGGAAGGAAAGGAGAGGGTATATACTCCATCATGACTATACGTGATGAAGAGCACGAACAAGAGAAAATGTTTACCGGGAAAAATCCATAAATATTAACAGTGAAGAATGGTTTACGAGGAGGCTAAAGAGGGTTGTAATGGACCCCCGCCGACACATTTATTTTTTGAAGCTTCAAGGGCTTCTGAGGTGATTGAGGCTGTGGGTTAAATGGAAGAAGCTCCTTACCTTGCTGCTACACACACACACACACACACACACACACTCGCCTTCTACTCGCTGTGGCGGGTTAGCAGCGCGTGATCCTCCTGCCCCACGTTAAGACAAGGGTGACGGAGGCGGCGACGGTGAGCCTGCCAAGAGTCATGGGTTCAAGGGGAGTCGTGTGTCGTGGAGGTAGAGGCGAGGCACATGAAGGGTCCACGCCACAATGCATATGTACACACGCACGCACACGCACGCGCACGCACAGTCACTTGCAGTTTATATATCATGTGTTGGAAGTAAGACGTGTTTTAATTCTCTCTCTCTCTCTCTCTCTCTCTCTCTCTCTCTCTCTCTCTCTCTCTCTCTCTCTCTCTCTCTCTCTCTCTCTCTCTCTCTCTCTCTCTCTCTCGAATGCGATGACCTTTCACCTTCGTTCAAGCAAAAGAATAGCACTTGTGTAGTGTGTGTGTGTGTGTGTGTGTGTGTGTGTGTGTGTGTGTGTGTGTGGTGTGTGTGTGTGTGTGTGGTGTATGTGTATGTGTATGTGTGTGTGTGTGTGTGTGTGTGCGTGTGCGTGTGCGTGTGTGTGTGTGTGTGTGATAGATTTTGACAAAGACGAGAACAATAACGCCATCACACACACACACACACACACACACACACACACACACACACACACACACACACACACACACACACACACACACACACACACACACACACACTAGGAAGTCGTTATATACTATCACGACCATTCTTTCCCCTTCCCTTCCCTTCCTCCCTCCTTGATCCCTTTCCCTTCCCTACATCTTAACAGGAACAGAGGTGAGGAGAGGGAAGGAGAGGGTCAGCAGCTTGGGAGGAGAGAAGAGTAGGAAGAAGAGATGGAGGAGGGGACTTTAGAGGAGAGGGATGGGAGAGAGAGAGATGGAGGGGGGGGAGGGAGGAGGAAGGGGCTAGTATCACGCTGCCCAAACACTCCATCTGTCCCGCCCTGTGATCCGTCTTAATTATCTACAAACAGACTAAATGGATGGCAGAGGCGTGGAGGTAGAGGGCGGGGAAAGCTGGGTGAGTGGGTGCGTGGGCGGGGTGGGTGGATGTAAGGGATGGATGGAGTGGGTGTGTTGTTTGTGGAGTCGCCGTTTTGGTGGTGGAGTGTGCTTGTCTGTGGTGGCGAATTAATCATCTTGAACAGAGTATACAAGCTTCAAGGGGAGTGAGAGGAGTAGAGTGAGGACCAGATGTGGGTTATATTGGAAGTGGTTTTCCTTTCTGGCTATCTTTTCTTTCTTTTCTTTGCCTCCTCCTCCTCTTTTTTTTTTTTTTTTTTTTTCCCCCCTCGTGCACAAAGGAATTATAATCAAAGTTGTGCTAATCACCCTCTGTTACCGTTTCTTTTCCACCCTCCAGCGGATTGGAAAAATGAAAAGGTCAATGACAAGTAAAAGATAAAAGTTCACACTGTTACATTTTTTGATCTCCTCTCTCTCTCTCTCTTTGTTTCATTCGAGTTAGTTCACGTTTTTGTTCACCTTCACAAATACTCACCATGCTATGATAAAAATGTGGACAGGTGTGGTGGCCAGGTGTGTTCGTACGTGACGAGGTGTGTCCATACCTGGTCGAGAGTGCAAGGTGTGTATCAACGGGGAAGCTCGTTTTTAAGATTGTAATGATAATATTGAGAGTAATGATGATAATGATAATGAAAATAGTTATAATGATATGATGATAATAATGATAATAATGATAACAATGATAATAGTAATAATAATAAGAATAACAATAGTAATAATAATTATAATGATAATATAAAATTTATAAATAGCAATAGTAATAATAACAATGATGAACATATTATTAGTTCTATTATTATTATTATTATTATTATTATTATTATTATTATTATTATTATTATTATTATTATTATTATTAATATTGTTCATTACTGAATAATAGTTACTTTACTATTTAAACATCAACCATTACTAGCGCAACAACCGGTGTTGTTAAGTGTTAAGTAGCGATATTATCTAAGACGTAACACCACATTCCTCTACTTTATATTGCAATTTAAAACTTAATATTTTCCTCCCCTGTGATTGGCTAAAACTGAGTATCACGCTCACCTCTGCCTACATTCCTTGCTGAGAGGACGAAGCCGTAAATGAACATCTGACTCGCCCCCACAAGTTTGTAGCTCAATTTACTGAATAAGGCAACTACCACTGAACCAGAAATCAATGTTGAGCTCATCCAGTCTGTCTTGTGGAGGAGGTATTGGGATGGCCGCGCACCCCCCAGCACGGCCACTTAGGACCGGCTTTCTAGACAGCTCTGGGGCGTGTTGCTGATGATGGCACCTTGGGAATACATCCACTTGTCCCTTGATGGATGCTTTGAGGTGATCGAGGCGAGATAATTAATTGCTGTTCCCGGGGAGTTGATATTGATGTCGAGACAGTCATTAAGCATCAGAGCCTCTTGATAACCCTTGCCACGATGGATTATTGGCTGGTGTGTTGAGTTTATAATCAGTTTACACTCTACTGCCTCATCACGCGGGTGTGAAGTGTTGGTTCCTGTCCTAATCTGGGCTTCACTTGTGTCTGTGTTTAGGAACTGGTTTAAATGATGCTTGGTTTGTTGCTGTTGTTGTTTTTGAATTTTTTTGTTGTGTCAGAGGGTGAATCTCCCCTTAAGTTACATTAGGTTTATGTTAAGTTAGGTTAAGTTAGGTATTAGGGTAAGTCAGGTACTCTTAGTAGACAAATATATATGTACTTTTTATATTCTCATTTATTGTTTTTTTTTCTTCAGATGGGTGGGCTGAGGAACTGTACTTGTGACACTGTGCCGCTACCCAGAGCCGGCACGTGGAAGTGGTCCTACATATAACTCACAGCAACACGGCGTGGATGTCATCCGCTCTAACGCAGGCCAAGGTGTGTGTACGTGTGGGTAAAAAAGGCTTATATTAATTATTAATCAGAATCAGAATATAACCGAACCAAACCGTATTTATTATTATTTTTGATTTATTATTATTATTATTATTATTATTATTATTATTATTATTATTATTATTATTATTATTATTATTATTATTATTATTATTATTATTATTATTATTATTATTATTATTATTATTATTATTATTATTATTATTATTATTATTATTATTATTATTATTATTATTATTATTATTATTATTAGTAGTAGTAGTAGTAGTAGTAGTAGTATTATACAAGCCGTGGATCCACTTCTTCGTCACAACTTACTCTAAATGATGATTTACTTTGCATCAACACTGGGACTTGTTTCGTTCAGTGTCCCATAAAAAAAACTTTCAGAAAGAGAACGTTGCACAATTTTGCCACCTTCATTAGTTGAACGCTGGCACGCTAACTACATTCCTTTGATATTAATAAACTAGTTGGCATTGATATAAACTACAATTATTAAACCTATGTCTCCAGGATGAAATTCCGCAGAGATGAGGCAAACATTCATTGTAATAAATAACTTTCCTTTTGAGATTTAGAACAAAAAATTAATGCAAGAATATAAAACTTTTAAATTTTTTTTTTTTTTTATATACTTATTTTCGCTGTAATTCGTCACATGCTTATATAACACAGCTGCATTTTAATAACACGCCTTATCTACTTTACAATTATTTAGTGTTCGTAAATTATGCAGATATTAATTAATAGTTTTATGGTAAAACTTTGCCATTAATGTAAAGATTCTATAGTGAGTGTGAACAGACAGACAGACACAACACGGCTGGGTTTGTACAAGTGTCAATTACGGTTGTTATTCTATTTTCATTATAGTTAGTAATAATATTGTTGTTATTACTGTTGTTAATTTTGTTATTGTTGTTAGTAATGGTGATGCTTTGTTATCCTAGAGTCACGCATAGGTACGTAACACGCCCTTGCTTGCCGCCCGTAATGAGGTCACAGGTAAGGAGGTGAAGTAATAAAGGCTGCTGGTATCACGTCTCAAGAATATTCAGATTTTCATTACGAAACGGAAGAATCATTAAGGATTATTTATTTTCTTTTTATAATCCTCTGCCGCATTTTCAACTTGCTTAGACATCACCTTCATGCAAGAAAACAAGATTAAAACAAATTTGTGTGGGAATATTATCATCGCCTAGATAGCTCAGTTGGGAGAGCGTTAGACTGAAGATCTAAAGGTCCCTGGTTCGATCCCTGGTCTGGGCAAGAAATTTTTATCCTGAGACATGAGGGTTGAAATTATATTTATATGTTTAGTTATTGCCTAAGTGTTATTAATGGTGATTATTAACAACATGGGAGTGGCTGGGAACCCTTAGGCTACTGTTGCACTTTTATATTACTGCGCAAGAATATAAGTTCATATTATAATTTTGCGTTTATATGTTGGTATTCTTTGAGTTTATTTAGTAACTTTCTTTCAACCCTTTTTGCTCTTTCTTTTTTTCGGTTGTGCCTGGTATGTGCAAATGTGCATAATATCACTATATTATTATTATTATTATAATTATTATAATAACTTATTATTAATATTATTTTTATTGTTATTATCATTATTATTATAATTATTATCTTCATTATTATTATCATTATCATAATTTTTATCATTATTATTATTGTTGTTGTTGTTATTATTATTATTATTATTATTATTATTATTATTATTATTATATTATTATTATTATTATTATTATATTTTCCTTTCGAAAGGCGTACCTTTCAACAGAGACGAAAGAGAGAGAGAGAGAGAGAGAGAGAGAGAGAGAGAGAGAGAGAGAGAGAGAGAGAGAGAGAGAGAGAGAGAGAGAGAGAGAGAGAGAGAGAGAGAGAGAGAGAGAGAGAGAGAGAGAGAGAGAGAGAGAGAGAGGAAAAAGAAAGAAACGAAAGAAAAAAGACAAAGAGAGGGGAAAAAAAAAGACGTGATGCAGAAACAAATGCAAGGCGCCAATAGAAACAACAACACCAACGCCGTGGTAGCCGTGAAGCCATAGAGACGAGGCGCGTAATACCCTGAACAAGATTGA
>JAPQNM010000040.1:12628111-12638111 GCA_029783475.1 Metacarcinus magister | reverse complement strand
TGTAGAACACCTCGAATTAACTGATAATTTTCTTTCATTACTTCGAGCGAACTACCCTCGCTGCCTCCATCCTCTCATTTGGGTGCACCTGCCACTGAAACCAATCATTACTCTCTGCTTGTCTCCCGTGGCCTTGGGATGGGGATGGCATATTATTCCCCAGAAGTTTTGTATTGTCTGTAAAACTTGGCTTCCGTTGTGACTTCCTGTGTGAGCAAACATTTCTCTGTTCGTCATATTTTCCTTCGTGTCGTGGGTCCGTTTACATTCGTCCTCGTTCACTGAAGGGTGACCTCACGGAAGCCACATATGATACCATTTTATTATTCTTTCATTGATCCAAGTTTGAGTTGATGCTGATTAAGATGATACGTATAAATCGTCTTTTTCATCATCATCTTCATAAGTAAGAAAACATTTGATTATACGTCAAGAAAATATAAATGAAGCAACAAAACAATCAAAGAGAACGAGAGAGAGAGAGAGAGAGAGAGAGAGAGAGAGAGAGAGAGAGAGAGAGAGAGAGAGAGAGAGAGAGAGAGAGAGAGAGAGAGAGAGAGAGAGAGAGAGAGAGAGAGAGACGGACAACCTGAGATAAAATAAAAACTAAGAGGAGATAAAAGAAATAATCACCAGCCTGATAGACGAGACACACACCGTCATCATTAGCTCATCTAACTGTTCTTATCTCACCTTCTCACCTCAACACTCACTGAGAAGAACTGGCAAGCCCACCCCCACCCCCCCCCAGCGTCCCAGCCTCCCACACACACTCAGGAGGCACAGGAAGACCCCCCGTTGCACCTGTCTAGTCCTGCCAAGGTTTCAAGGCTGTGGGAGGGGAGGGTCCGATCTCTAAAAACCTCAAAACCGTATTTATTTTCTTCAGTCATTGTCAGTTCTCTCAAGGTTCGCGGCTGACAAGGGGCGGTACGAAGAGCCTCTGACGGCCGCCCCTGTTCCACTGTACCTGCGTGGATTACTAAAGCACTTAAGGAATCCCAGCAGGAGCTCCGGCATAGTCTCTAAATTACATGGTCACCAATAGTCTGTAAATTACACGGTCGCCAAGTCGATATTTTTCACGCCTAAGTTCTGAACACAATAATTGCTAGCATTGGTTCCTCTGACCGCGAGTAATTGGTAACATTAAGTTCTTCCCTCGTGACACCTCTCGATTACATGTATACAAAGAGAGGCTAGGCTGTGTTTACTTTATTTAATACCCAGTACGCAGCGAGAGGGGAGCAGGGAGGAGCAGAGTAATTTGGGGCCGAGGGACAATTAGTAGCTTCGGCGACGACGGGTTCCCTGCGAGAAAACTTGCTGCGTAATGACAGATCCTTCCCCCCACCACCATCACATGTGGAGGAGGAGGAGGAGGAGGAGGACGAAGACGAGGAGGAGGAGGAGGAGGAGGAGAGGAGGAGGAGGAGGAGGAGGAGGAGGAGGAGGAGGAGGAGGAGGAGGAGGAGAAGGAAGAAGAAAAAAAAATTATAGGAAGAAAAAATACATAAATAACGGGTCAGTGGCACAATTTTTTTATAAAAAAAAGTAGGATGACAAATTTCTCCCAAAGAAAATCAACAAATAATTTGCATTCTGCTGACCCACAAGTTAGAACAAACATTACAAATAAACCATATGGAAGGAGGAGGAGGAGGAGGAGGAGGAAGAGGAGGAGGAGTATAAAGGAGTACGAAGGAGTACAAAGGAAGAACAAACAGTAACAGTGCTACGAGGTTGTTATCTACTTGATAGAGACAAAAGGACAGCAAAGTGGAAGGCTCCTCCCCATCTACCCAGCCGAAGCTGGCCGGAAGAGGAAGTGATACCATGTAGTATGAACAAACTATCATGGAATTTGTATAGGAAAGTAAAAAAAAACAGGAGTAATCTACGGCTATTGCTACAACTGGAGGAAAAATTTACCCAGGAATGAAATACCCAATTTAGAGAACTGATACTAAGTGCTTTTCAAATTTTTTTCTTAAATGATTCTATTGTGTTACTGTTAACTATTTGTGCTGGTAGTGAATTCCAAATATTCACGATTCTATTAAGAATAAGTGCTTCGCTATGTTCGATCTAAAACGCTTACCAATGATCTTGAAACCATTGTTACGAGTGGTGCTTGTGAGATCGGTAGTTATATAGTAATTTATGTTGATATTGTAAAAGCCGCGGAAAATTTTGAATACCTCATTTAGGAGGAGGAGGAAGAGATAAAGGAGAGAAGTGGAACAAATGTGAAATGGAAGTAAACGGGACAAGGCTGAGAGAGAGAGAGAGAGAGAGAGAGAGAGAGAGAGAGAGAGAGAGAGAGAGAGAGAGAGAGAGAGAGAGAGAGAGAGAGAGAGAGAGAGAGAGAGAGAGAGAGGAGAGAGAGAGAGAGAGAGAGAGAGACACACACACACACACACACACACACACACACACACACACACACACACACACACACACACACACACACACACACACACACACACACACACACACACAGACAGACAAACAAACAGAGACAAAGCGAGAGAACAAAAACAATAGAAATTGGGACGCAGTAAGTAGAAGTTATGTGGGAGGAACATGAACTTGAAGATAGATACGTACATTTACTTCGTTCCCAGTTCATTAAAGCTTGAGAACACGTGCAAGGTTGAATTGAAGAGGCCAACACAGGGTCTGGGATTATCAAAGTGTCTTCCGGGGCTTCGTTACCCCACACGCACCCCTGAGAACACACACACACACACACACACACACACACACACACACACACACACACACACACACACACACACACACACACACACACACACACACACACACCTCCTCACAGCCCAAAGGTATCTTAGAGTCAACTTGTGGGAGGAGTGTCTTTGGGTCATACTGGGTCCTTGTTTGTGTATAGCTGTTTTCACACACACACACACACACACACACACACACAACACACACACACACACACACACACACACACACACACACACACACACGGTAGGCTGGTATTCCTGGGGTGAGGGTACCATTACTTCTGACGTGAAATAGCAGCATTGAGAGGCTTCCTGAGCTATGGCCTAAATACCCCAGGGGCCACTCACGACCATGTGTAGGGGGGCGGGGGTACGATGGGACGGGGCGCGGCTGTTTAAAGGTGAAAGGAAAGAACTGGAAAGTGATTTTATGAGAGAGAGAGAGAGAGAGAGAGAGAGAGAGAGAGAGAGAGAGAGAGAGAGAGAGAGAGAGAGAGAGAGAGAGAGAGAGAGAGAGAGAGAGAGAGAGAGAGAGAGAGTGAGAGAGAGAGAGAATACATTATAATTCAATTTGTATGGTTCAATATATAGTGTATGTATAGTGTATTTATGTATATTGTAAGTTAATCTTTTTCTGTATGTATGTATCGTGTATATTTGAATATTTTTGTTAAGTATGTATGTATCCAAAGCTTTTAGAATTGTTACACACACATTTTTTTTTACATTAAGGCTTTTTTGTTTTGTTAATTAATGTTTGAAAAAAAGAGAGAAAATGGCAATTAAAAAATATAAAGGTGAAACTTGTATATATGTAAAGTATATAACTACAAAGAGAAAAATAAGAGAAAGGTTAAAATATGGTACTAGAACATCTTGTAATTTTCGTGTAAATATTTCTTAAACTTTCCATGACATTTTTTCCTTGTGCTTGAATTACGTAGCAGTTATAAGGACACGACTTTGCCCTTCAGCTCCTTAAACTAACACAATATAATGTAATACGTTTAAAAGTAAAATAAGTAGAGATGAAAAAAAAGAACTAATATTAGGAGGGTGAAAAAAAAGAGAGAAAGAGAGAAAATGGCTGGTAAGAAAAGGTGCAAAAAAAATAAATAGATAAAAATAAATAAATGAATTACGAGGGAAACATGAAATATAAAGAAAGCAAAACATTGTACCGAAAAGTAAATACCAATTATAAAAATGAAGAAAAAGTTTAATTCCGGATGAAAAAAAAATAAATGTCAGCTAAAATATATATTAAATCCAGCGAAAAAAAAAATGGAAAGGAGAAACTAAAGGGAGAAAATTTGTGAGAAAAGTTAAGAGTAACAAACAAACAATTAGTAAGAGAGGAAGATAATAGGGAGTGAGGAAGATACTTTTAAGATATAAGAACGGGGAGAGAGAGAGAGAGAGAGAGAGAGAGAGAGAGAGAGAGAGAGAGAGAGAGAGAGAGAGAGAGAGAGAGAGAGAGAGAGAGATGGAGATGAATGGAAAGAAGATGAGCACTGCAAGATGAAGGGAAGTAGGCTACGGGGGTGAGAGAGGGAGGTTAAGGAGGGGGTGGAGGGAGGGAGGGAGGGAGGGAGAGAGGGAGAAAAGCAGGGTGTAGAGAAAGTCGACACAGGAAGAGAGAGAGAGAGAAAAAAAAATAAGACTGGTCTGAACCGAGAGGAAAGACTGGTTTTTGGAGAAGTGAGAAGAGAGAGGAAACAAGGGATGGAAGGAAAACAGGAAGAGAAAAAAAGAAAATAATAATAAATAATAATAATAATAATAAGAAAAAATAATGATAATGATAATAATAATAATGAAAGGGAGTTCATATGAAAAGGTAATTAACTCTTTGATATAACATGAAGAAAAATAAAGCAAATTAAAAATCATGTGTAAAGATACAAAGCAAAAAAAAATCAATAACCATCACAAAGGACTTGGATAATTAGTCGATGAACAGAAAAAGAAAGAAAGAAAAAAAATACTTAGGAGGAAGAAAATTAAACTAGGAAATAAAGGTTCTGAGAAGATTGGAACAAGATTTGCCTCATTGTTAAGAGTGAAGAAGAGACAATTCAAGGAGGAAAAGGAGGAGGAGGAGGAGGAGGAGGAGGAGGAGGAGGAGGAGGAGGAGGAGGAGGAGGAGGAGGAGGAGGAGGAGGAGGAGGAGGAGGAGGAGGAGGAGGAGGAGGAGGAGAAAAAAGATGAAAGAGAGAAACATGAGGAGCAGGAAAAGGAAGTGTTGCAAAAGGAGAAGAAAGAGAATTAGGGAAGAAATGTAAGGCAAGAGGAAGAGATAATTATAATGATGAAGAGACAGAAGTAAAGATAATAATAATAATAATAAAGATGATAATGATAATGATAATAATAATAATAATAATAATATCAATAATAATAATAATAATAATAACAATAAAAATAATAATGATAATATCAATAATAATAATAATAAGGAACAAGAAACAAAAATATAAAATGAAAGACTACAAAACGAGAGAGAGAGAGAGAGAGAGAGAGAGAGAGAGAGAGAGAGAGAGAGAGAGAGAGAGAGAGAGAGAGAGAGAGAGAGAGAGAGAGAGAGAGAGAGAGAGAGAGAGAGAGAGAGAGAGATCCCAAACAGGTGTACCCTCCCCTTCTCCCTCCCCGGAAAAAAAAGGTAAAAACAAAAAGGACTGAGGAAGCTGAGAAGATTCGCTCGATAAGACAACAGAATGGATTGGTTGAGCAGATTTGGTCAAGGTATCGTGTTAATGCAGAACTTTCTTAATAGTTTACGTCGCCTGGTGTTAAAATAATGAGGCAGCAGTTATCTCCGTGTGTGAGAGGGAGAGGAAAGGAAAAAAAAAGAGATAAGTAAGGTAAGTGTTCTGATTGAAAGCTGATAAAAATGTTGAATAGTACATAGATTAGATTACTCCTTCGATTTGCTCCTCTTGATAGATTCAGAATGTGCACAGAAGATTAATTCGACACGAGATCGCTTCAAAAACATAGGAGGATTCTGCATAAGTAAGGGGGGCGTAGGGATAAGGTAAGGTTGTGTTGGAGTAATACGGTGAACGGGGAAGTGGAGCTGTAAATTGGGGGTGATGGGCGGTGGATGAGGGTGGAGTGTACGACCTGACTTGGAGAAATGTGGTTAATAAGGCATTTTGCGGCTACTGGGAACGAATTGGGTTTGTTTCTGAGGTCGATTTGGAAGTCTGCGGTTAGCAATGGTACGGTAAATGCATGAAAATGAATACAACTGCGAGATAATGCAGATAACGAGGAAAATAATAGGTGATTTAACCGAATACAATCTAAACATTGACACTAAACAAGATTATAACAGTTTCCTCTTCTTTTTCTTCACCTCCTCACACCACCTCAAGGGTTGCCGTGGGGGAAGATCATGACTAACAACCCCCGTACCCTCAGAGGTGTCCCCCCCCCACGCCCCTCCTCTCTGCACCCCCACGATGTTAAGTCCCTCAGGGGGTGGTGTAACCTGCTATGTATACACGGTGAGGACCTGCTCTTAGGATTACCGGCTGCAGGTCACGCCATGGGTTTGTGGCCTGTGGGGCAGAGCGAAGGAGGAAGTGAAGGAGGAGGAGGCGAAGGAGGAACCTTTGATCGGGTAGAAAGAAGGGAATGTAAAGAGAAAGAATGAGAAAGAAGTTATTTGATGAAAGTTAGTAAAATGAAGGCGTTGTAGGTAGTAGGAGAAAATGTAATGGAGAAAGAATGGAAAAGAGGTTTTGTAAGAAAGGAATGAAGAGGGATGTAAGGTGTTAGAGGGTGTGTTGTGGGTAAAGAGCAGGTGTTAGGGGAAGAAAAATGATTTAACTACCTGGGAAGGGAAGATAAATGAATTAATTAGTGTGATTCGACTTAATTTAGGAAAGTGTGTGTGTATGTGTGTGTGTGTGTGTGTGTGTGTGTGTGTGTGTGTGTGTGTGTGTGTGTGTGTGTGTGTGTGTGTATGTATTTACCTACTCGTATTTATCTTTAAGTTATAGTTGTAACATACAGGAAAAGAGCTATACTCGTACTGTCCCGTCTCCAAATCTACTACTGTTCAGTTTGCTTGTAAAATCACGAGTATTTCTTACATTAATCATTCCTGCATCAAGTTTATTCAAGGCTTTTATGCTTCTATATGGGAAGCTGTATTTTTGTTTTACTTCTCTCTTGCATGTAGTCCGTGTGTGTGTGTGTGTGTGTGTGTGTGTGTGTGTGTGTGTGTGTGTGTGTGTGTGTGTGTGTGTGTGTGTGTGTGCGCGTGTGTGCGTGTGTATGTGTGTGAGCGCGTGCTTATTGGTCTTCAGTCTCCCCCACCACATCTGACATCATTGTAGGTAAGATTCATGTTATAAGTGTGGACTCTCTCTCTCTCTCTCTCTCTCTCTCTCTCCTCTCTCTCTCTCTCTCTCTCGCCTCGCTCTCGCTCTCGCTCTCGCCGCTCTCTCTCTCTCTCTCCTCTCTATCTCTCTCTCTCTCTCTCTCTCTCTCTCTCTCTCTCTCTCTCTCCTCTCTCTCTCTCTCTCTTTCCATCTCTATCTTTTTTTCTCTCTTTATCTGACACACACACACACACACACACACACACACACACACACACACACACACACACACACACACACACACACACACACACACACACACACACACACTTCCAGGTATACAAGCATCCAGTTGAAAGCTCTCATGGTGGAGCAGTTTGCTTACCTGTGTTTACCTGTCCACATAAATTTAGTAAAAACACTCCTGTGGACATTTCCTTGTTTAGTCCTATTACTTACGTTTACATTATTTTATCTTTGGGAAGAGTGTAAGTTTTGGTTAGAACAAGAGTTTTTTTTAGTAAAGGTGAATACAAGTGACTGGCTATCTGAGAGGTTTTCCTTGTACTTATGCAAATCTTTTTTCTTCCTTGCAGAAGCCGCTGTGTCTCTTCCCGTCACTGTCTTCGTCTTCCTTCGGTGGTAAGTTTGTCTCTGTCGTTACAGGAGAGAGGAAGGGAATGGGCGGTAGAGGAGGATTAAGAATAGTGAGGATAGGGTAGGTGAAGGAGAAGGGGGAGGCTGAGGAATTGAAAAAAATATCCATTTAGTGAATCTAATGTAGCAGGTCCAGGGAGAAAAAAAAGAATAGAATGTGTTTGGCTGAATATGGAATGAAAGGAATGACGGAAAAAAGTGGAAGTTACTAATTGAATATAAAAGTAAATAAATTAACGATCAGAGAGCTTCGTAAAAAAAACAACAACTTAAGTGTCGCAGCTTTCAATTTACATTCTTAACGTACTTTTGTGAATGGTTTCTAATTTACAATATAATGATACTCGTAATGCGTACAGTTTTTTGTAACCGTACACACACACACACACACACACACACACACACACACACACACACACACACACACACACACACACACACACACACACACACACACACACACACACACACACACATTTTCCATGAACCGTTTGAATCTACCATTATCGTATAACATAAAAAAAGAAAATCATCTGCGTAAGGCAAACAAACTCACATCGCGGTGCGCAACCCTTAACTGTGTACTTGTGAGGGAGAGAGAGAAAATTGTTGTTCTATTCCGGTTGTTTGTCATGGATCTAACAGTTTTGCCGTTCAGGGCGGTGACCAGGTGTACTCCTTACCTGTGTTTTCTTGGTGATTACACGGGGAAAACAAATTGAGCAGGAAAACATGTCAGGGAAAAATTCTGGTGATTTTTCTTCCCTTGTCTCACTTATTGTGTGTTACGTGAGGCAGGCAAGTTGTGGCGATTTGTGATAATTGCCCATTTGTTTAAGTGGCTGTTGCAGGGAATCGTGAGAGTGTTGCAGGAAGGAGTGTGTGATTGTGTTGTTTGGGATTTTTTGTGTTGTATAGCCGGAGCATTGAGTGTGTGTGTTGCTTGTATGTTTGGATATAGTATGAGTGTGTGTGTGTGTGTGTGTGTGTGTGTGTCGTGGGAGGGTTATGAGTACTATGCTGTGTTCCTGGAGTGTGTAAAGTGTGTTGTGAGGGTGTAGAGTGTGTTGTGAGGGTGTAGAGTGTGTTGTGAGGGTGTAGAGTGTGTTGTGAGGGTGTAGAGTGTGTTGTGAGGGTGTAGAGTGTGTTGTGAGGGTGCAGAGTGTGTTGTGAGGGTGTAAAGTGTGTTGTGAGGGTGTAGAGTGTGTTGTGAGGGTGCAGAGTGTGTTGTGAGGGTGTAGAGTGTGTTGTGAGGGTGCAGAGTGTGTTGTGAGGGTGTACAGTGTGTTGTGAGGGTGCAGAGTGTGTTGTGAGGGTGTAGAGTGTGTTGTGAGGGTGCAGAGTGTGTTATCCGCAGTTATTACTGTTTCTTATGTGTGTGACGGAAAGGTTTTTCGTCATTAAATTTTCATTAATGTTCTTTCAAGTCGTGTCTTTTTCAACTTTTTTTTTTCCTGTGACCATTTCTCCTTCCTTTCCACCTTTACTCCCTCCACCCCTTTTCCTCCATACCGCCCTCTCCCTCCTTCCCTCCCTCCTTCCCTCCCTTCCCTTCTCTCCCTCCCCTTCCCTCCCTCCCCTTCCCTTCCCCCCGCCTCGTGATCACCATCAAACCAGCCATTATAAGGCTTTATCCGCCCGCTGGAGAGTCGGCACCGCTGCTGCAGAGTTATGGCTCAATATAAATCCACCCATATAATATTTATGGCCCCGCCGTCTTAATGCCTGACCACCGCCGCTCCCCCAAGATTGCTGCTCCCTCTCCGGCCCTCTCTTCCTCCTCTTTCCCGCCGACGTCTCCTCCCTGCTGCCTCTGACGCTGTCATAACTCATCTTCATCCTCGTTCTCTGTTGTCTTTCGTAATTTCTTCCTTCTTTGTTTTATGTGTATTTTTACTGTTATCGTCTTTTTTCTCTTTATTTCTTCAACTTTAAGGTCATCCTCGTAATGGCTGCTCATCTTATATGTCCTCCTCCTCCTACTCCTCTTTGTCCTCCTCTTTAACTCCTTACTGATCTTCTTGTGACATCTCGTGCATTGTGTTGGTCTGTGTCCTGCAGTTAGTGTCACTTTCACTGCAAGAAACCACTACTATCTCCTCTTCACTGCCTCCCTTCCACCCTCTCTCTCTCTCTCTCTCTCTCTCTCTCTCTCTCTCTCTCTCTCTCTCTCTCTCTCTCTCTCTCTCTCTCTCTCTCTCTCTCCAAAGAAATATCTCTCTGATCTGCAGATGCGCCTTTACCCTCTTCCTTTCT
>JAPQNM010000040.1:12620611-12623111 GCA_029783475.1 Metacarcinus magister | reverse complement strand
ATTCACCAACCTTCCTATTACATTTCTGGTCACAACCGCATAATCCATCATCGCTCTATCAACAACCTTTCCACTCTCTTGTCTCACCCATTCGTACTGAGAAACATCCTTCTTCTCAAACAATGTAGTATATCCAATCACCTCTCGCTCAACGCATAACCCCATCATTCTTATTCCGTTTTCATTTCTTCCAAGCATACCAGAACAAAATTGCTAATAAAAGGTTACTTTCTAATTTGATTTTTCTGAGGGAATAAAATGACCATGGCATATTGATACCAGTCACCATGTTGGAATCACGAAACTTCTCTATCTACTCCCTTTTTTTCTCTCTCCCTCTCTCACGCACCTGTCATCACCGACTTCAGGACGGAACTTTACTATAAAGAGAAGGCAGCCATAAACCCTATACGTGTACAGGAAGACAAACTCTCCCTCACTCAGCCACTCAAACCCATGCATAATCACCTACCTAAATAGACTGTCCTTGCCTGTGTGTGTACGTATGTCTTGTATATATGTGTAAATATTAAGTGTTGAGTTTATTCTCCTTCGACGTGTAATCAAGGAGTGATACATATATTTTTTCTTTCTTTTATAATCGTTGAAAGAACGTGGAAGAATATTAGTTATGACGGTAAGAGTTTCACTGGATCTCACAGCCGATGGGCAGACATTCTTCCTTGTGTACTCCTCGGAAATTGTGTGTGTGTGTGTGTGTGTGTGTGTGTGTGTGTGTGTGGTTGTTGTGTGTGTGTTGTTGGTGTGTGTGTGTGGTTGTTGTTGTTGTGTGTGTGTGTGTGTGGGGGGGGGGTTGTTGTTGTGTGTGTGTGGTTGTTGTTGTTGTGTGTGTGTGTGTGTGGTTGTTGTTGTGTGTGTGTGGTTGTTGTTGTGTGTGTGTTGTTGTTGTGTGTGTATTGTTGTTGTTGTTGTTGTGTGTGTGTGTTGTTGTTGTTGTTGTTGTTGTGTGTGTGTGTTGTTGTTGTTGTGTGTGTGTGTTGTTGTTGTTGTTGTGTGTGTGTGTTGTTGTTGTGTGTGTGTGTTGTTGTTGTTGTGTGTGTGTGTTGTTGTTGTTGTTGTGTGTGTGTTGTTGTTGTGTGTGTTGTTGTTGTTGTTGTGTGTGTGTTGTTGTTGTGTGTGTGTGTGTGTGTTGTTGTTGTGTGTGTGTGTGTTGTTGTTGTTGTGTGTGTGTGTGTTGTGTGTGTGTGTGTTGTTGTTGTTGTTGTGTGTGTGTGTTGTTGTGTGTGTGTGTGTTGTGTGTTGTGTGTGTGTGTGTGTTGTGTGTTGTTGTTGTGTGTGTGTGTTGTTGTGTGTGTGTGTGTGTGTGTTGTTGTGTGTGTGTGTGTGTGTGTGTGTGTGTGTGTGTGTGTGTGTGTTGTGTGTGTTGGTGTGTGTGTGTGTGTTGTTGGTGTGTGTGTGTGTGTGTGTGTGTGTGTTGTTGTGTTGTGTGTGTGTGTGTGTTGTTGGTGTGTGTGTGTGTGTGTGTGTTGTGTGTGTTGTGGTGTGTGTGTGTTGTTGGTGTGTGTGCGTGTGGTTGTTGGTGTGTGTGTGTGTGTGTGTGTGTGTGTGGTTGTTGTTGTTGTTGTTGTGTGTGTGTGTGGGTTTTGTGTGTGTGTGTGTGTGTGTGTGGTTTTAGCGACGTCTCCACCAATATTTATTTCTATGGCATCACTAAGGGTGATGGCAGCCTGACCCGGCGTTTCCGTAGGCCGCTGTGACGTTCAGCCTCCCTACAGGCTTGTTTATTGCCTTTATTTATCTGCCTCCCTACAGGCTTACTCATCTGCCTCCTAACAGGCTTGTTTATAGTCAGACAACTTGTAACAGTCTTGTTTATAGTCAGACAACTTGTAACAGTCTTGTTTATAGTCAGGCAACTTGTAACAATCTTGTTTATAGTCAGACAACTTGTAACAGGCTTGTTTATAGTCAGGCAACTTGTAACAATCTTGTTTATAGTCAGACAACTTGTAACAGTCTTGTTTATAGTCAGGCAACTTGTAACAATCTTGTTGTGTGTGTGTGTGTGTGTTGTTGTTGTTGTTGTTGTTGTGTGTGTGTGTGGGTTTTGTGTGTGTGTGTGTGTGTGTTTTAGCGACGTCTCCACCAATATTTATTTCTATGGCATCACTAAGGGTGATGGCAGCCTGCCCCGGCCTTTCCGCAGGCCGCTGTGACGTTCAGCCTCCCTACGTGTGTGTGTGTGTGTGTGTGTGTGTGTGTGTGTGTTGTTGTTGTTGTTGTGTGTGTGTGTGAGTTTTGTGTGTGTGTGGGTTTTTTTTTAATTTTTTTAGCGACGTCTCCACCAATATTTATTTCTATGGCATCACTAAGGGTGATGGCAGCCTGACCCGGCGTTTCCGTAGGCCGCTGTGACGTTCAGCCTCCCTACAGGCTTGTTTATTGCTTTTATTTATCTGCCTCCTTACAGGCTTACTCATCTGCCTCCTAACAGGCTTGTTTATAGTCAGACAACTTGTAACAGTCTTGTTTATAGTCA
>JAPQNM010000040.1:12608111-12615611 GCA_029783475.1 Metacarcinus magister | reverse complement strand
AAGAGGTCAAGCACCAGATCAGTAAACCGCTTACAATCTTATTTAATAAATCCTTAAGAGATGGTAAAGTTCCATCAGATTGGAAACGTGCAAATGTAACACCAATCTTCAAAAAGGGGGACAAGTCACAACCCGGAAATTATAGGCCAATCAGTCTGACATCAGTTGTATGTAAATTAATGGAGACAATCATTCGTGACAATGTGGTGAAAATCCTTGAAGACAACGATATAATAAAACCCTCTCAACATGGTTTTCGTAATAAACGTTCATGTTTAACTAACTTATTAGACTTCTTCCACAATGTTTTTGACGCGTACGATGAAAGCAGAGCAGTAGATGTCATATATCTGGATTTTCAAAAGGCTTTTGATAAAGTACCTCATCAACGATTGCTTAATAAACTAATGACTCATGGTATCTCTGGTAGCATTTACAATTGGCTTCTGGACTGGCTCTCTGAACGTAAGCAGAGAGTAGTCTTAAACGGTGTCTCCTCTCAATGGTTAAACGTAAAAAGTGGCGTACCACAAGGCTCAGTGCTTGGTCCTGTCTTATTCTTGATATATGTTAATGACATAGATGATGGGATCACTTGCAAAATATCGAAATTCGCTGACGATACGAAAATTCTCAGCAAAGTAACTACGACAATTGACAGAGAAGTCTTACAATCAGACCTAGATCGACTAACGTCTTGGGCCAATAAATGGCAAATGAAATTTAACGTTGAAAAATGCAAGGTACTACACATCGGAAGAAATAATGATCACGTTCAGTACTCAATGAATGGTAAATCACTTTCTACAGTAAACAAAGAAAAAGATCTGGGAATCACAATATCAAACGATTTAAAGCCCAGTCAACATTGTTCAGAGGTAGTTAAAACTGCTAACAGATTGGTCGGCTTTATTGGGCGTACTTTCGAAAATAAATCAGAAAAAGTCATATTAAAACTGCATAATTCACTAGTACGACCCCATCTTGAGTATTGCGTACAGTTTTGGTCCCCATATTACAGAAAGGACATTGACAAACTGGAAAGAGTCCAGCGAAGAATAACAAAAATGATTCCAAGGCTGAAAAATAAACCTTATGAAGAAAGACTTAAAGAACTAAACTTATTCAGCCTAGAAAAACGAAGGATGCGAGGGGATTTAATTGAAATGTTCAAAATAATCAAAGGATTCGATAATATCAATGCAGAAGATTACATTACTTTTGATCGATCAAATATAACAAGAAGACGTCATTCTTTTAAGATTACTGGTAAAAGATTCACATCAAACGAAGCCAAGCACTTCTTTTTCAATCGGATCGTTAACGTTTGGAACTCCCTGCCCGCCAATATCGTCGACAGTAAAACAATTACTACGTTCAAAAATAGACTTGACAAATATTTAGAAGCCAATCCACAACTAAAATATTATCCGTTAACGTAGCAAACTTTGAGTAAGTTCATCCTGATGTACCTAACTTACGAAATGTCGATTCAAAAGACATCGCTAGTGGCCTGACATCGCTTGCCAGGAAGTAGTGGTAGCAGTAGTGGTAGTGACAGTATGGTCTTGGTTGGCCCTCCTTTCCCTGCCAGCCATGGCTGGGGAGAGAAGCCTTCACCCTTACTATCCTGTATCCTTCACTCTAGAGTAGATAGTGTAGTCTCACAAACAGCCTCGTAAGGGCCAGCAGGCCTGTTGTTGTTTGTTCTTCCTATGTGTTCCTATGTGTTCCTCCTCCTCCAAATTAATCCCTGCTCGCCGTGTCCGACATGGGTGGAAGTTGCCAAATATTTCAAGTGCCTCAACATGTCTAATTAATTTTCGAGCCTCGGCACAGACAGAGGTAGAACTGGGCTCGCCTCTCCTCCCGCCGATGTAACCTTGAGTCGGGACAAGCCTGCAGTTGGGGTCGTTTACTGCTGCGTACAGGAGAGCCGACAGAGCTTGGCTGGCCTGTCCCTTAAGGCTTTTAGGTGGATAGAAGAGAACAGTGTATTGTTTTGTGCGAGGGTTTATTTTTGAAAGGAATATTGTTCGTTACTGTTCAGGTTTTGTGTTGCATGTAATGGATGGTAAGTGAGCAAAACAAGCGTCTGTGGATTCTGGATGAGGCGCCGGGCTGTTACCTGCTCTCGACGTGATATTAGTGGATGTATTCGACTTCTTTTTCTTTTTCTTTTATATTCGTCCACTTATGGGTATTAAATTATTTTCTGTTTTCTTTTCTTGATGGTAACTGGAAAATTTCGAATCCTATTATAGATTTTGAGATTACAGAAGATAAGATATATTTGTCCGAAGAATATTGGTCTGCCAGGCACCCAATCACCAAGGACTTGATAGGAATGATGATGAATAATGGCAAGCTCCCCGTGCTTAGTGCTGGAGTACTGCACGTTAGACTGGTGCTGGACTGGTATGAGCTGGACGGTCGCTGCTCCGAGCTGAAGTGCTGCTGGGCTGCTGCTGCATGATGGCTGTACCAGATTGGGGCTGGACTCGACTGGACTTTAGGAGGACTAGAGGAGGAGGTCGAAGTCCAGTACTCTCATATAAATTCCAGTACTGAAACACGGCGTTAACCTTTGACCTCGGGAACAGGTTTGAAAACAATGACCAGAAGGTTCTCGGCGCCCGTCTCCCCGCCCCTAGCCTGGGAGGGGAGCCGTCACTCCAGGGGGACGTGGGAGTGCGCGTCTACCCTGGAATGAAGGGGTGGCAGCGCAGGGGTCAGGGGTAGCCGCCACTGTGGGGTGTAAGGGTCTGACTGGCAGAGCGTCGGGGCTGGCAGCAAAAGCGCAAGGAATGTGTCGAAAGCCTATAATGAAATTGATAAAAGTTGAGGCCAGTCAACCTTGAAGTAATCGTAAGGAATATGAATAAAATAAAATATGAAATAAAGTTACGTAAGTCACAGGGTTTTCATATCAACCATTTAGTCTCAGCGGACGAGAGGTACAGACACTAAAGCACGCAGACTGCAGCGGTGGTAACCCTTCGGAAATACTGAACATTCAGCCGCGAGAGGCTGGGAGGCTGAGGCAGTAATGGTCGTAATGCAGACTCGACAAAGAACTTGCTCGTATGCTGCTATTAGATGGACGAAGAAAGTTGCAATAATAAATGGAGCTATAAACGAGGCAGGACTTTCTCTTTCGCCTTCATTATTTTGTTTCCTTTTTTTATTTGAGGCTTGAACATTACTGCATTGGCATCCCGTGTTCTTCCCAGCACAAGTCTTGCCACACCCAGACCCCGCCCTTCAGCCTACCCTTAGCCGCGCCTTAGATCTCTCTCTTTTACTCTGGAGACACACCGGGAATTGGAAGAGGAGGGAGAGGAGAAGAAAGAAAAAAATAGATAAGTTAAAAAGGAGGAAGAATAAAAAAAAAGCTGGAGAAATAGGAGAATAGTCGATGAAGGTAGCTATCCAAGACGCTCTTCCGTCGGTCACTATGTTTCGCTGAGGAATTTCACGGTGACTTACTTTACCTCTCCATAATTCCACGCTCATTCTGCTCCCACGAGAAAGACCCGAGGAGGACGTGAGAGGAAAGCGATTATTACAGTAGAAAAAAAAACACCCTCCTTATATATCATGTTTTCTTGAATATCCGTAAGTAAAATTAAGCGATATTTTGTAAAAGAAAAATATAAAAAAAGAAGAAAACACTACTTTTAAAACATGACATTATATTTTTTATGTATTTTTTGTTTGGAGAATGATTGATTAAAAATGGGATCTGAAAGTATTTGAGTATTATTTTTTCTTCCTGTGGTTAGATTCTCCTCACCTCTCCTTCCCCATCCACCCCTTCCCCTTCCTTCATCCCCTTTCGCTTTCCCTGAATAAGAAGTAGTAGGGCTTCACCCTCTTGGTATTAAAAGTCTCGTGCCACTTTTTTGGAGTATTTAAGAAGCCTACACACCCACCCCTGTCAGCCAAAACGTACTTACGTGTGTGCGTGTGTGTGTGTGTATGTGTGTGTGTGTGTGTGTGTGTGTGTGTGTGTGTGTGTGTGTGTGTGTGTGTGTGTGTGTGTGTGTGCATTTGTTCCTGTCTTCCTCTTCTTTCTTTATCTTTGTTGCAGCCATCATTTTCTCTTTCTCCTCCTCTTCCTCCTCCTCGTCTTCATATGCCAGCCAGCGAGGGAGGGTGGGAGGGAGGGAGGGAGGGAGGGAGAGAGAGAGAGAGAGAGAGAGAGAGAGAGAGAGAGAGAGAGAGAGAGAGAGAGAGAGAGAGAGAGAGAGAGAGAGAGAGAGAGAGAGAGAGAGAGAGAGAGAGAGAGAGAGAGAGAGAGAGAGAGAGAGAGAGAGAGAGAGAGAGAGAGAGAGAGAGAGAGAGAGAGAGAGGAGAGAGAGAGAGAGAGAGAGAGAGAGAGAGAGAGGAGAGAGAGAGAGAGAGAGAGAGAGAGAGAGAGAGAGAGAGGGAGAGAGAGAGAGAGAGAGAGAGAGAGAGAGAGAGAGAGAGAGAGAGAGAGAGAGAGTAATAATAATAATAATTTTATTTCCACTGACAGTGGTTATTCTTAATACATTGAAGAATGCTTTAAAATAAAGAAAAAAGAGAACAAAGTGTCCATGAAGACCATTATTAAAATATTATACATAAATGACAGACCTCATATTTAGATGTAAATAAATAATAGTGATACTGAACAATAGCCAGTTATTCAGTATTAACAATGTGAAATATATTGTTTATTGATGAGTACATTTTTGAGTCTTAACTTAAATACAGATAGGGTATTGGCCTGTTTGAGGTGTGTTGGGAGGTCGTTCCATATCTTTGGTCCTCTCACAGAGAGGGATCTGGCTCCAGTGTCAGTATTTACCTTGGGAACATACAGATTGTTTTGTTGTCTCGTAGTGCTACAGGTTACTTGATTTACAGTTGATAGAGTCAGCAAATAGGCAGGAAAAAATTTGTTAATATATTTAAAAATTGCTACTCCTGAGTCGTACGTTATTTTATCTTTCATAGTAAGCCATTGTAGTTGATGTAAAATAGGTGTGGCATGGTCATATTTCCTGGCTCTTCCGTCAGCAACTTTGGCAGCAAAATTTTGTAGTTTTTGTACATTTGTTAGTAGAGTTGTGTTTGTAGTGCCCCATATCACAGTACAATAATTTAAAATGCTCAACACAAGAGATTGTACTATTATTGTGCGTGTCTTTTTGTCGAAAAAGTTTTTTATTCTATTGATAAACATGAGAGTGCCTATTGCCTTCTTATTAGTTTCATTAATATGTTTATCAAATGTTAGATATCTATCCATGTACAGGCCGAGGTTTTTCACATGTATAGCGGGTGTAATGTTGCTATTGTTAAAATGTATGGTGATGTTACTTGGTATTTTAGAGAGTAATTGGCGACTTCCAATGAAAATGCATTGAGTTTTGTTAGCGTTCATCATTAAACCATTACTGAGAAAATATTGTTCTGCTTTTCGTAGTGTTATCTCCGTTTTATTTATTAGATTATTAGTCTGGTGGATCCAGCCACTGTGTAGGAATTGTGTATCATCGGCATATTGAACAAGCATACAGTCATTGATGTTATCTATCATGTCATTTAAAAATATATTAAAAAGTATTGGTCCTAGGATAGAGCCTTGAGGTACACCATATTCTATTGATAGTTTGGAAGAAGTGATATTATTAATGCGAACTGATTGTGTTCTTTCATCTAGGTAGTCTTCAAACCAAAATGTGTCGATTCTTAACTTACGCATTTTCTTTAAAAGAATGGTGTGACTTACACTATCAAATGCCTTAGAGAGATCACACAATGTTAGTAATGAAATCTTTTTGTTATCCATGTTATTGTAGATTTGGTTTGTAATGACTGTGAGGGCTGTTTCTGTAGACAGTTTCGCCCGAAAACCATGTTGGTTATTTGAAAGGAGGTTGTTTGACTCTAAATATGTTGTGAGTTGCCCAGCGACGATTTTTTCGATTATTTTAGAAAAAATAGGGAGGAGTGAGATCGGGCGGTAGTTATTAACGTCGCTTTTTTCCCCATTTTTAAAGAGAGGAGTTACTACGGCATGTTTCCAGCTAGTGGGAAACTTGCCAGTGACTATGGATGAATTTATAATAAATGTTATATAAACGGCAATGATATATAAAGAGTCTTTAATAAAACGAAGAGAAATATTATCAGAACCAAAGGATTTTGTTTCATTTAAATGTTTGATAGTTAAGATGACAGTGTTTGTGTCAACAGGTTGGGGCCGAAAGTAAGTGGTTGTGTCCTGTGTAGTGACATCATTTTCAGGTTCTGTGTTACTATGTTGCAATGTTTGTGTTTTATCGTAGGTATTCTTCCCAACATTAGCAAAGAAAACATTGAAATCTTTTGCTTTACATGAATCGTTGTCGAGGGTGTGTGTGTTTTGTTTAGTGTTTTCAGGAGGAATTATGTCTTTTATAATCTTCCAGGTGGAGGCACTGTTTTTTGAATGAAGAATTTTTTCTTGATAATAACTCTGTTTTGTTTTATGTATAAGATGTTTCACTCGCCTTTTCAAGTTTTTATATGTATTTTGTAAGGTTGTATTTAATCTGTCATTTTTTAAGGTGTTTCGGGTTGCATTTCTGAGCGTAATTGCCTCACGGATTTCATCTGTTATCCAAGGGGCGGGTGGGCGACGTATTTCTTTGGTCACCATGGGGGCACAACACTCTACACTTCTAATCATGACTGAAGTTAATATGTCAACTTGCTGGTCTACATTGTCTGTGTTAAAAATTTGATTAAGATAATTTGTTTCACGTAGTATATGAGTACAGAAGGTATCACTGGTGTAGTGTTTCAGATCACGAAAGGTTTTCATTATTGGTGTACGTTTTGGTTTACTGATGTTTATATTTACGCTTACGAGATCATGGTCAGCAATTGGGTGTGGAACCACCTCAGAGTTCAGTACTAGATTAGGTGTATTGGTGATTATCACATCAAGTAGGGTGGCAGAGGTGGGTGTGATGCGTGTGGGTGTCTTTATGATTTGTGTCAGGTTGTTAGTTTTGATAATATGCAATAGTCTGCTGTCCTTGTTCAAGAGATTATTGTTTATATCGCCGAGAATAAAAATGGGTTTCTTACGCATGCACATGGTTCTAAATGTGTTTTCAATATAGTCATATGAGAGAGAGAGAGGAGAGAGAAGGAGAGAGGAAGAGAGAGAGAGAGAGAGAGAGAGAGGGATGAGGGAGAGCGGAGAGAGAGAGGGAGAGGGAGGGAGAAGAGAGAAGAGAGAGAGAGAAGGAGAGGGAGGGAGAGTGAAGAGAGAGGAGAGAGAGAGGAGAAGAGAAGGAGAGAGAGAGAGAGAGAGAGATGGAGAGAGAGAAGAGAAGAGAGGAGAGAAAGAAGAGAGGAGAGAGGAGAGAGAGGAGAGAGACGAGGAGAGAGAGAGAAGAGAGACGAGAGATGAGGAGAGAGAGAGAGCGAAGAGAGAGAGAAGAGAGCGGAGGATGGAGGAGGAGAGAGAGCGAG
>JAPQNM010000040.1:12604739-12608011 GCA_029783475.1 Metacarcinus magister | reverse complement strand
GGCGCACACACACACATACACACACACACACACACACACACACACACACACACACACACACACACACACACACACACACACACTTAGGTTAGGTTAGGTTAGGTTTGGCTAGGATAGGTTAGGTTAGATTAGGTTTAGTGTGTGTGTGTGTGTGTGTGTGTGTGTGTGTGTGTGTGTGTGTGTGTGTGTGTGTGTGTGTGTGTGTGTGTGTGTGTGTGTGTGTGTGTGTGTGAATTCGGTGAACGTGTCATGGTTTCAGTAATTCGCGTGCTTCCCAGATATATGTACTTTAGTGGTTTTGAGAATGATATGTCTTGATGAAATGTATGAGTCCACAATGGTTAGGTTCTGAAAAATAATGAGTACCATATAGTCTGCTGCAGAAATCGCTTGGTGATGAGATGTCTTGATTGACAAACGCCTGAGTATCAAATGATATGTAATTGTTTTTTTCTTTTAGAACTATCAGTGAAATACTAAAACAATATGCTCACTCTAAAAAAGGTGATCGGATGTTTAAGGAAACGTTGGAAGACATATCGAAATCAAGGCCATTCCTCATCGTCCACACAATCTCTTGCGTCCATGTTGTTCCACTCCTTGGAAAAGTCGCGACAACAACATCACTATCACAGAACCTGCAATGACAGGGACAAGTGAATTGTAACATTAATCACATCACACCATCCCTTACCTGTTCTATCACTCCAGGGCAGACTCAGGACCCGCTTAAGCGGAGGTGCTTCTGGCATTTCAACTCTGCTAAGTGGAAGGACCTAAAGCAGTACTATACTGATTTTCCTTGGGATGATTATTGCTTCCATATCAGAGATCCCTCTCTTTATGCCGAGCGCATAACAGAGATGATTATCTCTGGTATGGAGCTATACATTCCTCATACTTTCTCTAATACTAAAGCTAAAAAGCCCTGGTTTAACTCTGCTTGTTCTCGTGCTGCCAATGATAGAGAGGCGGCTCCCAAACGGTACGGTAGCCATCCATCCGCTGAAATTCATGCCTTATATATTTTTGCCCGTGATCATGCCAAATCAATTCTCCAACTTACTAAAAACTTTTTCATCAATAGAAAATGTCAATCTTTCCAATTTTAACACTTCTTGTGATTTCTAGCATCTAGCCAATAATATCTCTAACAATTTTACTTCTCCATCTTTCCCACGTTTACTTCAACCAACCAAGGCTCCACAGCTGTCTCTTCTTTCTCTAAACCTGAACTCTTCACTCAAACCTTTGCTACCAACTCTACTTTGGATGATACTGGGCATATTCCTTCTACTCCTCCATCCTCTGACTACTTCATCCCTAAAATTAAAATTCTTCATTATGACATTTTCCATGCCCTCTCTGGTCTTGATTCTCGGAAGGCTTACGGTCCGGATGGAGTCCCTCCTGTTGTTCTCAAAAAGTGTGCTTCAGAACTCGCTCACTGCCTGGTCAAACTCTTTTGTCTGTGTCTCTACTTTTATCTATCCTTTTTGCTGGAAGTTTGCTCACATTCAACCTGTCCCTAAAAAGGGTGACCGCTCCAATCATTCTAACTACCACCCTATAGCTTTTTTTTCCCTGCCTTTCTAAAGCCTTTGAGTCTGTCCTTAACAAGAAGATAATGAAGCATCTATCAGCTCAAAACCTTCTCCCTGATTGCCAGTATGGTTTCCGTAAGGGGTCCTATCACCCACTCTCTTTCTATTATTCATCAATGATCTGCTAAATCTGACTCAATGCCCTATCCACTCCTATGCTGATGACACCACCTTGCATTTTTCAACGTCGTACAACAGACGTCCAACCAAACAAGAATTAAAAGACTCAAGGCGAGATGCTATAGGACGCCTAACTTCTGATCTTTCACTAGTTTCTGATTGGGGCAGAGCAAACCTGTTTCTGTTCAATGCCTACAAAACTCAACTTTTACAACTATCTACTCGACATAACCTTCCAGATAACTATCCCCTCTTCTTCAATGACACTCAACTTTCCCTCTCCTTGACATTAAACACACTCGGTCTATCCTTTGCTAAAAATCTAAACTGGCAATTTCATATCTCTACTCTTGCTAAATCAGCTTCCAAGAAGTTAGGTGTCCTATGGCGTCTGCATCCATTTTTCTCTCCCTCTCAGCTGCTTGCTCTGTAAAGGGCCCTTATCCGCCCATGTATGGGGGGGGGGGATTCAACTCGTACAGCATTATTAAACAGGGTGGAGTCTAATGCTTTTCGCCTAATCAATTCTCCTCCTCTAACTGACTGTCTTGATTCTTCAAGTCACTGCCGCAATATTGCATCTTTATCAATCTTCTACCGATATATTCATGCTGACTGGGCTCAAACCCGGGACTCTGAGTTGGTATGCCAGATTGCTAGCCACTAGGCCACCGCTTCCCCTATATATATATATATATATATATATATATATATATATATATATATATATATATATACATATATATATATATATATATATATATATATATATATATACATATATATATATATATATATATATATATATATATATATACATATATATATATATATATATATATATATATATATATATATATATATACATATATATATATATATATATATATATATATATATATATATACATATATATATATATATATATATATATATATATATATATATATATACATATATATATATATATATATATATATATATATATATATACATATATATATATATATATATATATGTATATATATATATATATATATATATATATATATATATATATATATACATATATATATATATATGTATATATATATATATATATATATATATATATATATACATATATATATATATATATGTATATATATATATATATATATATATATATATATATATACATATATATATATGTATATATATATATATATGTATATATATATATATATATATATATATATGTATATATATATGTATATATATGTATATATATATATATATATATATATATATATATATATATATATATATATATATATATATATATATTTAGACTAAAAATCTAAACTGGCAATTTCATATCTCTACTCTTGCTAAATCAGCTTCCAGGAAGTCCTATGGCGTCTGCGTCCATTTTTCTCTCCCTCCCAGCTGCTTGCTCTGTACAAGGGCCTTATCCGCCCATGTATGGAGTATGGCTCACATGTCTGGGGGGGCTCAACTCATACAGCTCTTTTAAACAGGGTGGAGTCTAAAGCTTTTCGCCTAATC
>JAPQNM010000040.1:12557239-12587239 GCA_029783475.1 Metacarcinus magister | reverse complement strand
GCCAATGTCGCCTCGACTCCACCAGTGATGCCTCATAAAGGTCTTGGAGGACCACCTCCCCCTCAGAGGGAGGCTCAACACACATCAAATGTAAAAAAGCCACGTCTATCGCATAACCGATCTGTTTCTAATTCCGGTGAGAGGCACACAACTCCCCACAATGTACACTATAGCCGCCATGCCAGAAATGTGGGTAATTATAATTATTATTATAATAGTGTTTATGATGGATTGCAAAATAACAACACATACAAGAAAAAGATAGGTTGCTTTAATTGTGGGGAATTCAACCACATACAAGCAAATTGTAGATTTGACCACAAACTCCGATGTGAGCAATGCCATTCCTTAGGACATAAAAGCAATCTTTGTAATTATTATTATTGAAGTTATGGCGACGACGAACCGGCCGGTGTGAACTTAAAGAAGAATTGGCTAATAGTAGAACATGTGAACGCACAATCATTGTTATCAAGTCTGGATGAAGTAAAGTTAATGTTAACTGATAGACATATTGATGTTCTATGTGTGAGTGAGACATGGCTACATGAAAACACTCCTGATGGTTATGTTGACATTCATGGATATATGATATTTAGATGTGACAATGGACGAGGAGGTGGTGTCTGCTTGTATATAAGTAGTACTTTAAATCCCTCCCTCATCATACTAGGTGTGCCAGGACAGGTAGGCGTGGAGGATGTATGGGTGCAGATTCAGTGCAGGAAGCTACCTTCCATCATCATTGGATGTGTATATAGACACCCTAAAGCTTTAACATCATCATTTGATTACATACAGGAAGTTTTTAAGGTGGCATGCTTGCGAGGTAAAAGTGTTTTTATCTTGGGAGATTTTAATGATGATATGCTGATAAAGGGAAATAAAATGACCAAGATAATGAGAGATAATAAGTTGACTCAAATTATTAACAAACCCACAAGAACAACTTCTCATTCAGCTACTTTATTAGATCTTATTATTACTAATAAACCTGAGGTAATATTATTCCATGAAGTGGTTCCTCAAGTGGTTGCAGACCATGACCTTGTGTCAGTTGTTATAAATGTAAGAAAACCTAGAAAAATACCGGTGATAAAAACTTTTCATGATATGAAACACTACGATAAAGACACTTTCTGCCTACTGCTTTTAGACAATGTGCATTATATGAAGGATATATTTTTAACTGACGACGTTAACAAACAAGTAGATATTTTTAATGATTTTTTTAGTGTTTGTCTTGAAATATGTGCCCCTGTTGTGACTAAAACTGTGAAAGGTACTCCGGCACCATGGATGAGTGGCGATATTCGTGAGGCAATGGAGAACCGTGATGAGCTACAAAAAAAGTTAAAACTTGATACAAATAATCCTGAGTTGCGAGAACGCTATAAAACTGCTAAAACATATGTAAAAACACTTATCAGCACATCTAAGATAGAGCATTACCAAGATCGGTTAAAAGATTGCAAAGGAAATACATCAGCAACTTGGAAAGTTCTTGGTGAAATTATTCCTAATCAGAAAAACAAGCGTAATACTCACAATTTTGTTAACATCAAGGAGAAAGTCGAAAATTTCAATAAATTCTTTTCTAACGTAGGGGAATCCACTTACAGACGTTCTCAGGAAGAATTAAAAAAGGAAGAAGCAGTTACGGTTGATGGTCCTCATCTAAATACCATTAATGTTAATTCTTCTTTCAGACCCAAGCCTGTAGACGCTAACTCACTAATCTTGATCGTTAAAGACCTTAATGCAACCAACTCTATCGGGTCGGACGGCATAGCTTTACGGTTTCTCAGGGATGCGCTCTGTGTCATAGTCCCTTTCCTCACCTGTATAGTCAACACGTCCCTGGTGACCGGTGTGTTCCCCGAGTCATGGAAACACGCATTGGTTGTCCCAATATATAAAAATGGTGATCCTGATGTTGTGAGTAACTACAGACCTGTATCTTTATTACCCATTGTGTCTAAAATACTTGAAAAAATTGTTGCTAGACAACTGTCAGATTACTTAGAAACAAACAAGCTACTTTCTAATAGTCAGCATGGCTTTCGACCCAAGCTATCAACGGAGACAGCTCTAACAACTATAACCGACAAAATATATGAAAATATGGACAACAAGAAAATTTCGATGTTAACCTTATGTGACCTCTCAAAAGCCTTTGATTCTGTACATCATAAAATTCTTCTACATAAGTGTTCTCTACTAAATATTGATGAATTTTGGTTTAACAATTATTTATATAACAGAAGCATGTCAGTTCACCTTGATAATCATACATCTAAAAAGACATTTATTAACTATGGGGTCCCACAAGGTTCGATTCTTGGTCCAATCTTATTTAATATATATGTCAATGATTTATCTGCAAATGTTAACGGTTTCTTGGTACAGTATGCAGACGATACGCAATTCTTACATTCTAGAACGATTAAGAATCTTGATTGGCTTATTAAGGATACCGAGGAAACTCTGGCACAATGTAGAATATTTTATCTAAACAATGGTCTCATGTTTAACTCCTCCAAGACTCAATGTATTTTTATAGGAAATCGCCAGCTTTTATCTCAGATTCCCCCAAACATGACTGTGAACTTTAATGGAAATGTATTATACCCAAGTAAGTCCGTGAAAAATTTGGGAATTTACTTCGATAGATATATGCTTTTTGATGTCCACATAAATGAGTTGAACAAGAAAGTGATGGGGATTTTAATGTTTGCAAGTAGAATAAGTGATAAATTAGATAAGAAAAGCAGGACCATGGTGATTCAAGCGATTGTCTTAAGCCTAATTAATTATTGTATTAGAATATGGGGCACTACAAATGATACATTATTATCTAGTATTCAAAAGTTGCAAAATTTCGCAGTGAGGATTGCCATAGGTGGTGTCAACAAATATGATCATATATTTCCATTTTATGATGAACTCCAATGGTTACGAATAAAAGAGAAAAAGGTTTTTGAAGTGGGTACAACAATATTCAAGATTTTACGAGGGTTTTATCCTGACTGGTTTGTATCATTAAGAACAGACAAGATATCACCAGTAGTGTCACTAGACAGGGGCACAGCCTGCATGTGCAGCGCACCAATACACACACTGGTGATAGGCACACCGCCATATTGGGAGCCAGACTGTGGAATGCTCTCCCCCCCTCCCTTACACATGAAACAAATCTAAACTCTTTTAAAGCTGGACTGAAAAAAATTCTTTTAACCGAGAACATATTTTGTTAGGTTTATTTTATATTCATGGTATTTCTTTTAAATGTAAATATATTGATTTTATGTGCTGCATGTTTGATCTTCATGTCTTTATTTTTATTTTATATTGACTTAGCATTTATATGCTGTATTTTTATTAAGGACGAGTATTTTACAATTTTATTGTATTACATACCGGTATTAAGTTAAGTATTTTGCTTGTAACTTGTGTAAGAACCACTTTTGTGGATAATAAACAATCTGAAATCTGAAATCTCTCTCTCTCTCTCTCTCTCTCTCTCTCTCTCTCTCTCTCTCTCTCTCTCTCTCTCTCTCTCTTCTCTCTCTCTCTCTCTCTCTCTCTCTCTCTCTCTCTCTCTCTCTCTCTCTCTCTCTCTCTCTCTCTCTCTCTCTCTCTCTCTCTCTCTCTCTCTTGCTCTTGCTCTCGCTCTCGCTCTCGCTATCTCTCTCTCTCTCTCTCTCTCTCTCTCTCTCTCTCTCTCTCTCTCTCTCTCTCTCTCTCTCTCTCTCTCTCTCTCTAAATAGAGTTGGAAAAGCGAGATTAGGTAGAGTTTTGGATGAAGGTGTGAAATACGAGTTAATAAGAAATAAGGCGAAATTATCAAAAAGGGGGGCTCAGCCTGTCCAAACTAGTCGTGAGGTAGTTATTGGTGAGCCAAATAATGTCAGTACAATAGGTACTCAGACAAATGGCCGGGTAGAGTTTAGGCCCTTGTCTGTTGACAGAAGTACAGAGACAAGCAGCCAAGAAGTTGTAAGGCCTGATGCGGTAAATTTTCAATGAGGGCTCGAATAAAAATTAAGTGTATCCCTAAAGCGTCTGAGAAAATAAGCATCTTTTACGCTAATGTAAGGATTATTATTCCGAAAATAAATCAGTTGATAATACACGCGACCGCCGAAAACCCAGACATTATTGTGTTAACGGAATCGTGGATAAATACACGCAACTAACATCAAATTGCGGAAGTGTCATTAAATGGTTATAATGTTTACGTGAAATGCCGTACACATAAAAATGGAGGTGTTTTATTATATGCAAAAAATTATATGAAGGTAGTGAAGATCAATAAAATAAATGTGGATGCATATGCCACTCTCTATGTTGAAATTACGGAAATAAATAAAAAATATATCCTCGGCGTAGTATACAGGCCTCCGAAATTAAGCGAAGAAAATTATATAATTCTTTATGATGAAATGAAATATGTCATTAAAGATAAAAATGCAGTAATTTGCGAAGATTTTAATAACCCCTCAGTAAACTGGTCAACTTTAACAGCCGATCGAGAAGGAACCAGATTATTAGAACTAACAGAGGCTTTTCTATATCAAATAGTTCAGACACCTACTCGAGGAAATAATATCTTAGATCTAATATTCATGAATGACAACGATATTATTCACACCTGTGAAGTAGGCGAACCCCTGGGGAACAGTGATCACAACATCGTTAGAACCGAATTAAACATTCAAATTATAACAAAAGAAAATGTTATTGGTACCTAACTATAGGAAGGCAAATTTTGCGAACATAAAAAGGGAAATAGAATCAGTAAACTGGAATCAATGCTAAGAAAATGTTTGCATAGACGAAACTTATAAGACGTTCACAGCAAATCTCAAATCGATAGTTAACGAAAACATTCCACATAAACCACGAAGAATTAATATATGTCAACCAGTGTGGATGACTGACAGCTTACAAAAAAATTATAGCAGAGAAGAGTAAGGCTTACGAAAAATTCAAATTATCACAGTTAACCTCAGATTACAACAGTTACGTTGATCTTAAAAGACCGGGCGAAAGAGAGATAGGGAAAATAAAGCGCGAGTATGAAGTAAGGATATCTCACGAAGCAAAGAAAAATCCCAAATATTTCTTTAGTTACATACGAAACAAAAAAGCCGTAAAAAATAATATAGGCCCACTAGTAGAAAATGATAATAAACTAATCAGCGATGACAAAGATATGGCCTCCATACTTAATTCAACATTCATTTGAGTCTTTACTGAGGAAGATAAAGCAGATATTCCTACCCCGTCGAATATATTTCAAGGCCCCGATGAAGAAAAATTCATCATAACCGAAATTCAAGCACATGAGGTTCGTAAATATTTACATAAGATTGATCCAGATAAGTCCGTTGTTCCTGATGAAATTTCACCACGGCTACTTAAAGAATGTTGTGCGCAGCTAGAAACTCCTATAACAAGTTTATTCAATAAATAATTAACACAAGCTAGAGTACTTCGTGCATGGAAAAGAGCAAACATAACCCCCATCTTTAAGAAAGAAGAAAATAAACAAGCTATCTACTATCTACTATCTATCTACTATCTACCAATTAGTCTAACGTCAGTATTAATCAAACTCTTTGAAAAGATCATCAGGGGTAAGATAGTTGAGTTCCTCGAGAAAAATAAATTAATAACAGAAAACCAGCACGAATTTCGTAGTAATAAATCATATCTAACTAATCTGTTAGACTTCTTTAATGATGTTTACGCGAGTTGGGATGTCTGGGAACCATATGAAGTAATTCAAAAAGCATTTGATTAGTTCCTCATAAACGGCTCATATCTAAATTGAGGGCACATGGAATAGGAGATCATCTATGCTCGTGGATAGAACACTGGCTCTCAGACCGACAACAAGGAGATGTTCTAAATGGCAAAGTATCTGATTGGCAAAACGTAATTAGTGGTGTGCCTCAAGGGTCGGTCCTGGAACCTACGGTATTCATCATATATGTAAATGATTTAGAAGGTAATCTTTTGTCAAATGTAGCAATATTTGCAGACGATAAAAAACTTGGCGGTAAAGTAATATGCACTGAAGACTGTGATAGAATTCAGGAGGATCTAAACAAACTAATCGATTGGAGTGAGAAATGGTTAATGTCTTTTAATACAGACAAATGTAAGGTTATGCATATTGGAGATAAAAATCCAAATTTTAAATACAAAATGCGTGATCAGGAGCTCGATAAAGTCAAACAAGAAAAGGATCTTGGTGTAATCATTAACTGTAATCTGAAAGTGAGTGATCAGTGCATAGCTGCCAGTAAGAAAGAAAATATGATGCTGGGGTTAATTTCAAGAAATTTCGATCATAAAGCGCCAGACGTATTGAGAAAACTCTATACGGCATTTGTAACGCCACACCTTGAATATGCGATACAATTCTGGTCACCAAACTACATTAGAGACCAAAACTTGTTGGAAAGAGTACAGATACGAGCGACAAAACTTATTCCTACATTGCGTAATTTATCATATGAGGAACGATTAAAACAGTTGGACATGTTCACTCTCCATAAGCGAAGAATTAGAGGAGATATGATTGAAGTCTTTAAAATTCTAAATAAATTCGATAAAATCAATCCAGAAGTACTTTTTGAAATTAATAACGCGTCAGTAACGAGAGGTAATGGTATGAAATTAAAAGTACAAAAATTTAACACAATTGCTCGTAAGTCATACTTCAATGTTAGAGTTGTTGACCATTGGAATAGACTCCCAGCATCAGTAGTTAGTTCTAAAACTATAGACATTTTCAAATCCAGATTAGACAAATATTTCAGAGAAACAGGTTTACTTTGAAAAAGGTAGTTAAGGGATTCATGGTGTTAAGTGACTCAGACTGGTGGGTGGCTGCAGCTGTTGGTTGTCAGGGTACTGAGTGATCACCTGATCCAAGTAAATGAGATATCGCATCTCTACCTGAACAATAGTTGCAGTATGAGTCCTATTGGTCTGTGTCTACTTTACTGGTTCCCATTTGAACTGAGCATATAATCTAGAGTAAACAATGCGAGCATTTGTGAAACTGTGTCTATGAAATTTATTTTACCTATAATTAAGGGATTCATGGTGTAGAGTGACTTAGACTGGTGGGGGTGCTGCGGCTGTTGGTTGCCAGGATACTGAGAGATCCCCTGATCCGAAGTAAACAAGAATCGCATCTCTACCTGGACAACAGTTGCAGTATGGATCCTTTTGTCTGTGTCTACTTCACTAGTTCCCATTTGATATGAGCATACGATTTAGAATAAATGTTAAGAACACCTATCAAAATAATATCCATGAAACTAACCTTATGTCCCTATATTTCAGGTGAGAACTGTAGTAGCAGTAATTTATACAATATTTATGTTATTCCCCATCCAGGATGTACCATCAGTAGTGGTAGTCTAGTCTAATATAGTATAGTAGTCTAGTTTAGTCTAGTATAGTATAGTATACTTCTCTATTTTCAGTCTTTACTATAAAATGTCCATGGTCATGTTTTCTACAAGGTCATGGTGTTCCCTTCTATCTGTTTTTCCTGCCGGCATGTTGTCGGAGGGAGAGGAGGGTGGGACAGAGCCTTGTTCTGTGTCTATCCTGTTCTCAGACTCTTAGTGTACTTGTAGTAGTATGTAGTCAAGCAGATACCCTAGTTATAGACCAATAGGTCTTCTGGTGTCTGTTCTTCTCATGTATTCTCTCTCTCTCTCTCTCTCTCTCTCTCTCTCTCTCTCTCTCTCTCTCTCTCTCTCTCTCTCTCTCTCTCTCTCTCTCTCTCTCTCTCTCTCTCTCTTTTTATATAAACAAAGTTAACATAATACATATATATATATATATATATATATATATATATATATATATATATATATATATATATATATATAGGTGGATTATAAGGGATATATATTACATGAGGCTAGCTAAAGAGGCCCTCCTTCGGGAGAGCTTCTATCTGAAAGCTAGCCTATTTCTGGATGGAGATACACACATGAGTTGTCTTTTTTTGTTTTTGTTTTGTTTGCGGCACTTAAGGAGGGTGTGTGCGACACCACGAGTGGGCCGCTGCCTTCACTTGCTGAGTTGTCATTTCATGGACTAGAACGTCAGCTGTGAAGGCATTCCACAGTGTTGCTGTGGCCCAGGTGAAGGCGTGTTGACAGCTGGCTGTGTGGGTTCGCGGGACATCCAGGAGGAGATTACTTGACACCACCGTCCTCGTGATGCGCTGGTATCTCCTCCATGGGACCCTCAGGGCTGTCAAGTGCGGTGTGTGCTTCACCTGCGCCTTGTGCAGCACTGTGAGGGCACCAACTCTTCTCCGGTGCTCCAGGCTGTCCAATTGACAGGCGGGACCGGGAGTGGCGTGTTGGCGCTGGTATTGCTGTTGTGGCTGCAGTTGTTGCTGCTGCTGTCGCCTCTGCTGCTGCTGCTGCTGCTGTCGCCGATGCTGCTTCCGCTGACGCTGCTGGCGCTGCCCCTGGTGGTGGGGTTGTGACTGTTGCAGCTGCTGCTGGTCACGGACTTGCTGTATGAGGCGCTCTGCTCGCCTCTGAATCTTGTCCAGCAGCGTGAGGTGACCCTGGGCGCTGCTCATCCAGGCGAGGGGACTGTACTCCATGACTGGCCTCACTTGAGCTTTGTACAGTCTCATGAGGCCATCAGCGTCGAGCAGGTGTCTCACGCGACGCAGGAGTGTCACCCTCAGGGAGGCCCTGTGCGCCACAATCTCCAGTTGGCGCTGAAAGCTGAGTCTTGCATCAACCTCCGATTCCAGGATGTTGATGGAGTCCTTGATTTCGAGGGTGTCGACCCCGAATCTCAGCTTTCCCTCCAACAGCTTGATGTCCTCCCTCGAACGTGATATTACCATGGCCTGGGTCTTCTCAGCAGCAAATTCAACTTGCCACTTTCTACCCCAGGCCAGGATGTCACCAAGTTGGCGGTTGGTGGCATCTATCACGTTCGCAGCCTCTTGCCTGTTGAAGGAGTGGGAGAGGGTGCAGTCGTCGGCATAGGCCAATACCACGGGGAGGCTCTGAAGGAGGTCATTCAGGTATATGTTCCACAGGATGGGACCCAGAACCGAGCCCTGTGGAACAGAAGCCTCCACTGGGTATGTGGCAGACGTGCACCCGCTTACTACCACTCTAAGACTCCTGCCTTGCATGTAACTCGTGAACAGCGCCAGCAGATGCCCCGATATGCCGAGCTGTTCGAGTTTTGCAAGGAGGCCCTTGTGCCAGACAGCATCAAAAGCCCCTGCAATGTCCAACGCTATCACGAGCGATGGACGGCTGGAGTCGAAGGAATCCTGCAATGCCTTGGTGAGCAGGAGAAGCATGTCAGAGGCTGAGCGTCCCTTCCTGAACCCGTACTGTCGTGTGGACAAGAGGTGATGCTCCTCCAAGTGGTGAGTCAGTTGTTCAGCTATCACCCTTTCAAGGATCTTACTGACAACTGACAGGAGCGAGATAGGACGGTAGTTGGCCGGATCCGTCCTGTCTTTCTTCTTGTGTACGGGTGTGACACGGGCCTCCTTCCACAGGGCTGGCCAGGTGCCAGTCTGAAGGCATTGTTGAAAGATGTGCGTGAGGGGACCTGCAAGCTCTTCGGCACAGTATTTCAGCAGGATGGGACTCACACCGTCAGGTCCAGGGGCCTTTCTAGTATTGACGGTGCGAAGGAGGCGAGCCACGGTGTCCTCGGTTACCACCGGGCTTTCAAGGGTGGCGAGGCACAGGTGGGGGAGGCATGGTGGCTGCCTCTCAGGCTCCTCGGTGGTCATTTTCTGACTGAAGTGAGTGACCAGGAGGTCAGCTTTTTCTTCATTTTTTACCACCCAGTCGCCAGCTTGTGATGTAAGCGGAGGAATTCTCTCCTGGGTGGTGGTGCCCTGTCTTTCCTTCACCAAAGACCACCATTGCTTGGGGTCGGTTTGGTTGGACAATTTTCTCCTGGTGTCATTTCCCCCCTTTTTCTGGCCCATGCTGCTGTTTTTATAATTTTCTTGCAGGCGGCACGGTGTAAGGCCTTGTTTCGCTGGGTAGGGCGGCGTTTAAAACGTATCCAGGCTTTATGTTTTTCCTCCGCCGCCATGCGACACCTGTAACCGAACCACGGCTGGTCTCGTGGCTCGACCCGGTACTCCCTGTGGGGGACGTGTTGGGTCTGGACGGCGAGGAGGGTGGTGGTGAAGGCAGCAGCATCTTCAACTCTGTTCCACAGCCAGATGGTTTGCTGGCTTGATTCCTCGCTCGCTGGATTGAGACCGAGGTGGGAGAGCACTGCGTTGTGGTCAGAACTGCCGATCCTGTTCAGTTGTTGGCATTGCACTGAGTCATGAGGAAGGTCGGTGAGAACAGGATCCAATGAGCCACCACGTACATGTGTAGAGAACGTAACATGGTTGGTGAGCCCATGGATCACTGTTAACTCAATAAAGGCCCTGCTCACCAGGTGCTGATTCATGTCACCCACGACTGCAATGTTCTGACAGGCGTGGGTGGCCATGATGGAGTCCAGCTCGTCGATAAGGAAGATGAGTGGGGCGCCGCCTTGCCGTGGAGGACGATAAATGGTGCAGAGCAGGACAGCACTCTTATCGGCGAGTAGAAGGCGGAAGAACATAGCCTCTAATTCCTCCGGGGCCTGGACGGAGAGTAACTGCAGCTGCAGTCCCTCTCGATGGCAAACAGCGACTCCTCCGCCTTGACCGGTGGTCCTGTCACGTCTCACCCAGTGACAGTAGCCCGGTATTCTGTCACATGATGTAACACACTCGTCCGTCAAAAATGTTTCCACCGCTACCACGATGTCTGCTTTATTCCTGAGGGCAGTGTGTGTGAGTTCCCCTATATTTGTCCTGAAGCCACGGACGTTGGCTGACAGTATCCTGAGGCCGGGGGTTGACATATCTGGCTTCTAGTTTTGGTAGTGGGGGTAGGCCAGGTGTTGTAGCTGGGCTTGATGGGGCGGTGGCTGATGGGCTGGTTGAGGGGCGGCAACAGTAGCAGGGAGAGCTGAGAGACGGTCGCCTAGGAGGGAACGGAACATCTGTTCTTGTCTTGTGTCCTGTCGTTCCTCCGAAGCCTTGGTTAAGCAGCTGGCAGAGGTGTGGCCTGTACGCTGGCAATACTCACACACCAGGCTCCGCCTTTCCTCCGCAAGACGCTTGTGGCACCTCTCGTGGGTGTGGCCACGTCGACCACAGAAGTCTCTCTCTCTCTCTCTCTCTCTCTCTCTCTCTCTCTCTCTCTCTCTCTCTCTCTCTCTCTCTCTCTCTCTCTCTCTCTCTCTCTCTCTCTCTCTCCCTCCCCCCCAATCTTTAAGAAGGGAGAAAAGAAACAAGCTGCTAACTATTGACCCATTAGTCTAACGTCAGTGTTCATTAAACTTTTTGAAAAGATCATCAGGGATAAAATAGTTGAGTTCCTCGAGAAAAATTAATTAATAACGGAAAACCAGCACGGATTTCGTAGTAATAAATCATGTCTGACTAATCTGTTAGATTTCTTTAATGATGTTTACGCAAGTTGGGATGTCCGGGAGCCATATGATGTGATTTACTTGGATTTTCAAAAAGCATTTGATAAAGTTCCTCATAAACGGCTGATATCGAAATTGAGGGCACATGGAATAGGAGAGCATCTATGCGCGTGGATTAAAGACTGGCTCTCAGACCGACAACAACGAGTTGTTCTAAATGGCGAAGTGTTTGATTGGCAAAACGTAATTAGTGGTGTACCTCAAGGGTCGGTCCTGGGACCCACGCTCTTCATCATATATGTAAATGATTTAGAAGGCAATCTTTTGTCAAATGTAGCAAAATTCGCAGACGATACAAAACTTGGCGGTAAAGTAATATGCACTGAAGACTGTGATAAAATTCAGGATGATTTAAACAAACTAATCGATTGGAGTGAGAAATGGTTAATGTCCTTTAATACAGACAAATGTAAGGTTATGCATATTGGCGATAAAAATCCAAATTGTAAATACAAAATGTGTGATCAGGAGCTCGATAAAGTCAAACAAGAAAAGGATCTTGGTGTAATCATTAACTGTAATCTAAAAGTGAGTGATCAGTGCATAGCTGCCAGTAAGAAAGCAAATATGATATTAGGGCTAATTTCAAGAAATTTTTATCACAAAGCACCAGAAGTAATGAAAAAACTCTATACGGCATTTGTAAGGCCACACCTTGAATATGCGATACAATTCTGGTCACCAAACTACATTAAAGACCAAAACTTGCTAGAAAGAGTACAGAGACGAGCAACAAAACTTATTCCTACATTGCGTAATTTGTCATATGAGGAACGATTAAAACAGTTAGACATGTTCATTCTCCATAAGCGAAGAATTAGGGGAGATATGATTGAAGTCTTTAAAATATTAAATAAGTTTGACAAAATCAACCCAGAAGTACTTTTTGAAATGAATGACGCGTCAGTAACGAGAGGTAACGGTATGAAATTAAAAGTACAAAAATTTAACACAATTGCTCGTAAGTCATACTTCAATGTTAGAGTTGTTGACCATTGGAATAGACTCCCAGCATCAGTAGTTAGTTCTAAAACTATAGACATTTTCAAATCCAGATTAGACAAACATTTCCGAGAAACCGGTTTACTTTAAAAAAAGGTTGTTAAGGGATTCATGGTGTAAAGTAACTCAGACTGGTGGGTGGCTGCAGCTGTTGATTATCGGGGTACTGGTGCATCCACCCGTGATCCGACGTAAACGAGAATCAAATCTCTACCTGGACAACAGTTGCAGTATAAGTCCTTCTGGTCTGTGTCTACTTCACTGGTTCCCATTTCATATGAGCATAAAATTTAGAGTAAACAATGCGAGTCTCTATGAAACTTATATCCTTGTGTCCTTATATCTCAGATTAGAAGTGTAATGGCAGTAATTTCATTCAATATAAATAATATTCTCCATCCAGGATGTACCATCACTAGTGGTAGTGTAGTCTAGTCTAGTTTAGTATAGTATAGTATAGATAGTATAGTAGTCTAGTCTAGTATAGTATAGTATCCTTCTCTATTTTCATTCTTTACTATAAAATGTCCATGGCCATGTTTTCCACAAGGTCATGGTGTTCCCTTCTATCTGTTTTTCCTGCCGGCATGTTGCCGGAGGGAGAGGAGGGTGGGAGAGAGCCTTGTTCTGTTCTATCCTGTTCTCAAACTCTTAGTGCCCTTGTAGTAGTATGTAGTGCAGCAGACACCCTAGTTATAGACCAGTAGGTTTTCTGGTGTCTGTTCTTCTCATGTATTCTCATGTATTCTCTCTCTCTCTCTCTCTCTCTCTCTCTCTCTCTCTCTCTCTCTCTCTCTCTCTCTCTCTCTCTCTCTCTCTCTCTCTCTCTCTCTCTCTCTCTCTCTCTCTCTCTCTCTCTCTCTCTCTCTTTTGGGGGGTGGGGGGGTACGGGGTGGAGGGGGGTGGGTGGGTGGGTGGGTGGGGATTTACCTAGTTGTAGTATACAGGGTCTGAGCTACACACGTGTGGTCCTGTATCCGAATCTATATTTGTCCAGTTTTTCTTTCAGTTGTTGTACATTATTTAAAACTATCACCTCTTCCTTCAGTCCATTCCATGTGTCTCTATACTTCTCTGAGGAATGCTGTACTTAATTGTACTGTTCAAGCAAATTCTTTTTTGCAATTACTTGCAATTGCAATATTTCGTCTCTTCTTTTCTTTTCATTAACAGATCTTTTCTATGTTTCCTCTAGGTTGTTCATCAATGTATATATAGTAATTGAGTCTCCTTTTTCTTTTCATTCTTTTAGTGTTGTGAGATGCATTTTTTTCCCCTCTTAATTGTAATTCTCTGTATTCTTTCCAATTTCAACTCATGCTTTTCCTTGAACAGGAACCTTTTTCTTGTACGGTAATCATATTACTGCTGCATATTCCAGTTTTGGTATAACCATTGTAGCTATAATTTTAATTAGCATATCTTGATCTAGGAAGTGAAAAGCCTTCCGTAGATTTCCTACCATCCTAACTGTGTCATCAAATATTCTATGTATATGTTTCTCTGGTGATAAGTTGTTGTGTATTACCACTGCCAGTTTTTTCTCTTCCTTTTCTATTAATATAATATATACTAACTAATTTATGAGTCCATGAGGGTCTCATTGCACTCTTTCCTATTTCCAATACGTGACACTTTTTTGCATTAAATTCCATTTTCCATGTCTTACTCCATTCATATATCTTGTTTATGTCATTCAGTAGCTCCTTGCAGTCCTTGTGGTTTCTTAAATTCCTTCGCAATTTCGCATCATCTGCAAAACAAATATAGCTAAAGCTTGCCGGCGTCTGTTGTGGAGATAAAATCTTTTCAGATGGCCTGGGAAAACCCATTAAAGAAATTCCCAGAGACAGTAAACAAATGTGCATGCTCACTGGGGCCTCCTTAAAGTATTCTCCTTTTAGATATTGGAGACTTGGAAACTGTTAATTTGAGTTTATATGTATTGATGTATCGGCCTCCAAAAGTCACTTCAACTTGTTCTTCCACTTTGGGAAGTAACAATAAGCTCAGCTTAGATGGAGACCCTGAAAACTTTGGTACGTAGGAATTCTCTCAAAAAATGCAGTCTTTACAGTAGCAGATTAGGATGTTAAGTTAAGGATTTTAGTTATATATTGTATTGTTATGTATTTCGCTCTACGGAACTGATTTTATGAAGGAAGTTATTTGCTCCATGGAAAATTAATAAAATAAATTGTGCCTGATGTAATTGATGATGTAACTGATGTAACAATGATGACCAAATGGTAAAATTAATTGACGTGTCAAAGAAATGATGAAGTTATGTTAATTTTTTAATAATTAAATCGTAGGAAATTTACAGTGTTCTATAACACCGTGACCAAATATATTGAATATAGGAACACGCGAACGTTGCAATAACAGGTGACGAAATCCCTATGTAGCTATAGATACTTCCTCCTACAATTGCGTACATTATTGTAATTGATTTAATCATACGGTGTATTTGCTTGTTCTCTGTAGTTTGTTTTTTTTAGTCAGTAATTACCCCTTCTTTCTGTGTATTTTGCCATAAGCAAATTTTCTACTTAACACTCGTTCAGAAATTTGACCTTGAAATCTAGACTTAACTAACGATACCCAGACTTCAGAGAGTATCTGATCTGCTTTATTTTATTTATTTATTTATTTATTTTTTTACAACAAAAGGGCACCGGCCAAGGGAAAACAAAAAAGTAAAAAAAAAATCCCGCTTGTCGCCAGACCCTGCAAAGAGAACAGTAGCAGGAATAAAGTAAGGGGTGGAGTTCATTTAACATTAGAGGTGTCTTGACACTCCTCTTTTGAAAGAGTTTAACTCATAGGCAGGTGAAAAAACAGACAAAGGAAGAGAGTTCCAGAGTTTACCAGTGTAAGGGATGAAAGAGTGAAGATACTGGTTAACTCTTGCATTAGGAAGATGGACAGAATAGGGATGAGAAGTAGAAAGTCTTGTGCAGCGAGGCCACGGGATGAGGGGAGGCATGCAGTTAGAAAGTTCAGAAGAGCAGTCAGCATGAAAATAGCGGTAGAAGATAGATAAAGATGCAACATTGCGTCGGTGACTTAAAGAATCAAGACTGTCAGTTAGAGGAGGAGTGTTGATTAGACTCCATATACCTGTATGACCCTATCTGGCTCAGTCACGTTTTCAATTCTTGTATAGACACATCACATTTGCTAAAGGCAAATTTTCTACTTGACACTCGCTCAAAAAATTGACCTTGAAAATTTTTACCTGACCTACGATACCCAGACTTCAGAAACTACCTGACCCGTTTTAATTATAACCCATATACCTGTATGACCTTTCTGGCTAAGTCACGATTTTAATCCTTGTCAAGACAGACCACAGATTATTATCTAACTAGTTAATCTGTCTACCTGTTTCTGACCTCGCTAATTGTATTTATCTGACTGTTCACCAAATGCTGATTCTTTCTTTCTCTATACAGTCAAAGTATAATAAAGATATCACCTATATGTGATGTATGTGATGGGCGTTTCATCGCAAATTTCTTCTCAGACTCGTCAGCTTGTCGTCTGTGTATCTTGCAGAAAGAACACGATGAACTCAAGAAAAACAATTCCATGTTATGCAAGAGTTTGTCACGTCAAACGTCGGAGTTTTAACACCCACTATACTTACAGATCAGTAAATGAAATATGACGCTATAGCTGGTACAAATTATGATGCTGTAAGTTTTCCTGGATGAGTTGTAATTCAGGGGGGAGTACCTTTTTCTCCAGTGAGAAATGATGTCCGGCGAACCAATAATGAATCGGTTATACCCATCACGAGTTACAACAGAAACAAGAGACCATGAGACGAAACCCATCGACGGCTTTATCGTCAGAGAGCAGCTGCAAGAATTTTGCGGAAGAGAACGAACCATCAGGAAACGGATGTGCCTGGTGGTCGTCTGGCCGATATCTCGGCAGCCTACAGTGAGGCAACCAGTATGACTGATAAGTATACTGTTTTAATTAATCATGTCGTTACAAATTATGTCATGAACACCATTTCCGAGGAGCTGCTGGAGAGATAATGGTGGATGACTCAACAGTACGTACAGGTGTAAGTTACACCAAACGAGTCGAGTCGCGTCAAGTCAGGAGAGTCATTTGATGCGACTCATTTTGACTTATCTCCTACACCAATTGCGTCAACCCGAGTCAAGTCAGTATTCAGTGACCTGCCTGATTTCATGGAGAATCGATGTATATTCTCTCACTAAAGTAGCTGCTTTGTTATGGCTTCGTTGTCGCAGACGTAAGAAGAGAACAAATATGTGGTTACATGAACTGAACACCAAGAGACCAGAATTTGGAAGCTTCAGTCATTTATTCCCAGACCTGGTGAACCATCCAGAAAAATTCTACAACTTCTTTAGGATGACAAATGAGAATTTTAAGAAGCTGGTGGAGTTAACTGGATCTTCAATAAAGAAAATGAACACTAACTACAGGCGTGCACTTAGAGTTGAAGAAAGAATGGCCATTTTTTAAGGTAAGAAGTATTTCATTGCAAATTCCAATAATCATTACAACTAGGTTTATGTGTAAGGAAGTAGTAAATTAATGAAACATGAAGACAGTTAATGTGTTTCTTTGTATGTAGGTAAAAGTTACAGCTCATAAGCAAGGAAACAATAAATTCTTAGATTCATCTCAGATGTTAGAATACTCTGAGTGATTGTCACTTACACTGGATGTACATGGTAATGGTGTATGTGACTGATACTATTCACTCCAGTAGCCATAATGAACAGAGGGGGAAGATTTAAACAACGAAAGGTTTCATAAATTTAAATTCTAGTGTACATGTTGTCAGCTGGCGACAGTTGCTTCATCGTAGGCTCAGGAGAAACTGGCGATCTGTGTCATTATCATTTTGTTCTCTCAGCTGTTTTAGTTCGTCTAGGAAACGCATATTCATCTCATCTGCAGTGTCCCTTCTGCATTTGTTGGTGATAAAAGGCTTCTTAGATATAGGAAGAATAGCCTTGACAGTACTGCGGTCGTTACAGATTTCGATATCATGTGCAGCTTCTTGAGGGGATGAATTGTCTGGTGCTTCGATGGCAGTAGAAGGTGAATAATGTTGAGGTGTATCTTCCGTTTCATGACAGTCTTCATGAGGAGGGGAAGTGACGTTTGAGGATGTTGGTCGTGGCGGAACATAAGGGATCAGAAATTCCATGGCATCGTAGTACACCCATCTCCTTGTTTAAGTACTATCTGATCCAGATGGTTTGGAACTGATCTTTCTCTTTTCCCTCATGAAGTTGCTTCTTAGGAGGAGCCATTTGTCCTTATATTCAGTTTTTGTAAAAGAGTTGAATTAAACTTTCACTAATGAACAGTCGTTTACTGTAGAAAATGCCTAATTAACGCTTGTTACTGTATTTCTTTCCAGGCATGTGGTTACTGAAGAATCTTTTGCTTCCCTTGGTTACCAGTTTCGTGTTGGTCCGGCCACAGTACACAAGATTGGCAACTCACACAGCTTTATTAACCAGGAAGGTGTCTAAAGCTTTTCGGCTCATCAACTTTCCTCTTCTAACTAAATGTCTTGATTCTTTAAGTCACCGACGCAATGTTGCATCTTTATCTCTTTTCTACTGCTATTTTCATGCTGACTGCTCTTCTGAAAATTTTAACTGCATGCTTCCATCCCTCCTTTGGCCTCGCTGCACAAGACTTTCTACTTCTTCTCATCCCTATTCTGTCTATCTTTCTAATGCAAGAGTTAGCCAGTATCTTCACTCTTTCATCCCTTACACTGGTAAACTCTGGAACTCTCTTCTTATGTCTTTTTCCACTTGCCCATGACTTGAACTCTTTCAAAAGAGGCGTGTCAAGACACCTCTAATACTAAATTTGACCTCCACCCTCTGTCTCTATTTTTCCTACTTTTCTCTATAATGCAAGGCAGCATTCTCCTGGAGTTGCTGCAACTCAGCATTATTGGCTTGGTCAGTAGCAATGGCAGCATAGTCGACGAAAGAAGAGATGTTGCGTGACAGTTCATCGGCTAGAGCATTATCGGCACCCTTGACGTAGTGAATGTCAGTGGTAAACTGCGAAATGAAGTCGATGTGACGCAGTTGTCGTAGAGTGTAGGTGATCTTGTTGTTGACGTATGTAGTGGTGAGAGGCTTGTGGTGGGTGTAGACATGGAATCGGCGACCTTCGATGAAGTACCAGAATCTCTTGATCGCTTTGTAGATAGCAAGAAGTTCTCTGTTGAAAGCCCTGTACGTCGTTTCGGAGTTGTTGAACTTCATGGAGAAGAAAGCAATGGGTTTCCAGCCTCCGTTGATGTACTACTGCAGGACGGCACCAGCACCGATGCCTGAAGCATCTGTAGAGGTGGAAGTGATGAAAGCGTCGTCAACATCATGGGGTCCGGACGATGGTGATGGACTCTCCTTTCTTGCAGGGATTGATCATGGTGAACGGTAGCCGGAGAAGAAGTGAGCAGTTCGGGATGAAGCGGTTGTAATAGTTCAACATGTCCAGGAACTCTGGATTGACAGCTTCGGGAACTGCTGGATGGAGATCGTCAATGTAGGCGAAGCAGAAGGGTATACCTCGCAGGATCTCATCCATGAAGCACTGGAAAGTCTGGGCGGCGTTTTGTAAGCCAAATTACTTCCTAATGTAATCAAACAATCCAAACGGAGTGATAATGGCTGTTTTAGGGATGTCTGCTGGATTGACTGGAATCTGGTGAAACGCTTTGACGAGGTTGATCCTGGAGAAGATGGTACAGCCAGAGAGTTGAGAGGAGAGCTCTTGAATGTTGGGTACCGGATACCTGTTCATGGTGGTGCGAGAGTTGAATGCACGGTAGTCTCCACATGGTCTGCTATCACCGTTCTTCTTGGAGACGATGTGTGGTATAGAGGACCAGTTGCTGGAGTTGGGACGGATGATACTTTGACGCAGAAGAGACTCGAACTCGGATTTGGCTGCCAGATAACGTTCTGGAGCTAGACGACGGGCCTTGGCGTAAGACAGGGGTCCATTAGTCTCAATGTGGTGCGTGACGTAGTGTTTTTCAGGACCAGTTGCAGAGTAAAGCTGTGTGAGTGTCGGGAAGGACTTCAGCAGTGAAGCATTCAGGTTGTCTGCGACCACACAAGGTCAAAAATTATCCACTACCTCGAATCACGTGACACTTTCCTCAGGTTCCATCTCTTTCACACAACTTTTTTCAAGACCAATTGTTTTACAAGGCAACCACACTCACAGGTAAACATAAACCCTCTGGTTTCATCCATCAACTTGTCATTCCTCAAGCTCTTGTTCAGTTTGTGCTCAAACTCATTCATGACACTCCCCATGCTTCATATCCTGGTAAAGACAAGTCGCTTTCATAAGCTAGACTGTTTGTTATATTGATTTGTATTATATATGTGCAAGAACCAAGGAAGATATCCACGCTCATGTTCCTATATTCTTAGCTATCATGTGCTAGCAACACATTGGGATACACTTGCCATAGACTTTTTAAAGCTTCCTCTCAGAGAGCGTGGTAATTAATATTTAATGGCAACTGTTGATAATTTATCATGCTCTTCAATTCTTGCTTCACTCCCTAACAAATCAGCAGAAATTGTGGCATGTGCGTTTTTGTATTATGTTATATGCCCTTTCACTACTTCAAAAATTATGTTTGCCGATACTAGCACATAACTAGTTAATCAAGTTCACAACATCACAAAATGCAATGTATTGCCTTACATACCCAGTGCCAATGGTCTAGTGGAACGTCATAATCGTAAAATCCTCAGCACTTTACGTTCACTCATTCCTGGTACAGATACTCTTTGTAATACCTATACTCCCCAAGAAATAACTTCTCTAAATTCTATTAGGAACAAATCCATCTCTGAGACTCCTCAGTACTTACTGTTTGCTCAAGACAAAAGACTTCCTTATGACCATCTAGAACAGCCTTCTAGACCTGTCTACAATTTCAAGGACTTTGTCAACAAATCCATCAACGCATTCAGCAGTTACTTGCGCTCTCTAAGGCTGATATGCTTATCTATCATAACAAGTAAGCTTCCAATTTCACATTTGAATTAGGTGACATTGTGTGTATCCTTGTAGATGTCAAGCAATCCGAGTTGAACCCGAAATTTGACTCCCTTTAGGATCATAGCAAAGGAACATGGAAACAAGGTTGAGGTGCTTTACCTCACAAATTTCTCTAAGAAAATATCACATCTTGATTACCTCAAGAAAGTTTCCTCTGACCTTGATTCCTTGATTGTGAGGACCCTGGTCTCATTCCAACAGAGACTCATCTTGCTCCATCGGCTCATGCTCCAACTTCATCTTCTCCATCACATCAGTCCTCTGAACATTCTCACTTCCTTTGTTATAGTGTATTATTTTTTTTTCCATTTCCATGTATTGTATTATATTATGTTTTATATATTGTATGTTACCTCTAGTATTTCGATGTAATTCCATAATTTCCAATAAAATTCATGTTCCCTTACCAATTGCACATTATATAACTCTAGTATTCATTTAATTTTGTATATACCTTTTTATTTTTACAACACCCATACGAATGATCCCGTCTTTAATTCGGGTTAATTCAGGTAGGCAATAGTAGAGTGGCTAGCGTTCTAGCATATGAACCTAGGGTCCCGGGTTCGAGTCCCCGATATTCGCTGGCCACTTTTCTTTGGTATTACCGCCGAGTGGCCAAAGATTACCCAAAATTGCTGCCATGCATTGTCCTCAAACGGGACTTGCAAAGTTATATGCAATTGAGGCAGTATAGCAATTAACCTCTCGCACTAATCATCAGAGAAAACGTGAGAAATTCGAGACATCACTATAAATATTTTAACCTGAACCATTAACGGGTGGAGGTCGAAGATCAATTAAGCCTCCATCAATGCCTACCGGCCACGTAAAAAAAAAAATTGTCGAGATGAGGTCATCTTGTTTTGTGTGCCTGAGCCCGTGTGGGATATGTATTTACTAGTATTCTATTATTATTCATTATATGTCAGTATTGCAGCATATACAACTGGCGACATCTGGCAATAATGTATCTGGCAACTCAACTAGCCGTGAACAGGTTGCCCGGCTGATCAAGCTTGTCCAGTTTGCCCCAGAGTGGCTACCCAACATCCATACAGTTAACATGAGTCCGTCGTCTCTCCTTGCATATTATTCAAAGGCAGCTTTCCACTTTCATTTCCAACTGCAAAGGAGAGCCTCCATCTTTGCATCATAATGATAATACTAATAGTAATAATAATAACAATCTATCTATCTATATACTAGGCTGTTATCCCCTTTTAGTAAAATGGGGTAGCCAAAACAAGACACGAATAAACAAACCCATGCACACATGCATATACACTCCTCTCATTTGAGCACCTAGCCCTCCCCAACACCCTTAACCCCGAGAAGAGAAGTACACACTGCCTAAACACATATAATGACTTGAAAAACAATGACATCAACAGCAAGAGGTTCATCTACCCGGGGTGTATCTTAACCTGGACAACAGCATGTGTACAGGGGAGCGAAGGTAATACAACAGATTGGGCCAGCGGCCTTATTGTTTGTAACAGAAAGTCGGTGATGGCAATTAAAGTAATCCCTTCAGAGTCACAAGACGGAGGGCCAGTATCAATTGTAAACTGATTAGACGGAGGGCTGGTATACAACTAACTGTTAGGTTACACTTAGAGGGAAAATAGTTTCTATGGATTAAACATTAAGAAACACACAGGCAACTGTAGCTTGTAACACAAATAAAAATAATAATAATGATAATAATAATTGGTTTATTAAGTAAGTGCAGCCTTACGGCTGAAAATAATACAAAGTATTCAAGGTAAAATAAGGATAATTGATGATTGCTTGAGTGGGGGGCACGTCTTGGTGGTGACTTTAAGCTTGAATGACATTGTAGGCTTGGTGGTCCAGAGTATGGAGAGGTGATTGCTGAGTCCAAACGGGACAAGTGGTATAAAAGTGGTATAGTGGTATAGAACGCATTAATCCTGAGTTATTAAAACCTAACTAATTAACTACATTATTGAAGCCTACAAATTTTCTCCATTAACTCCAGGTCCTGTGTTACAAGCAAGCCCTAAAGATAAAAATGGCTGTTTCTCAAACACCCACTAGTAGAAATTGTTTTAGTAAGGAAGACATTGTAGGTTTGCCATATTTCTGTGGAGATGAAAACAGTACTTCTGCCCCTAACTTAAAATGTACAACAAGTGTCCATTCCTGGATTGTTGTCATAGAAAATAGAACTCGAAGCAATTGGGATAGTGAGGAAAGTATTGAGCTAGCTAAACAGAATGTACTGGATAGTGCATATACCCACATCATACACTGTGCATTAGAATATAAGCATTACTGGGACAAAATAAATGAGGCCTTACTAGACATATACCCAGAAGACCGTTCTCTTCCTAGTTTGATGCATGAGTTATCATCTGTGACTCGTAAAACAAGAGAGACATTAACTGAGCTCAAGATTTGAATTGAAGGCATTGTATAAGAGTTAGAATCACTTAAGCCTGCAGGCAAGGAAGTTTCTAGCGACATGGTTGTCTCTAATTTTATCAATGCATTACCCAAGGACTTATACATTACCCAAGGAGTCATACATCTAAACAGAAGCCAATATGAGAAATCTTTTAACTGTTTACAAAAAAACTTTAAAATATGTAGCCTCACATCCAATCTTTCAGCTTACTGATGCTGCAATTAGGAAAAAAATGAGCAAGGGTATAGCAGTAGCTTCCATCACTTCACTTGAAGCACCTGTTCATCAGACTTCATCAATAAGGAGTATGATTTATAGTCAAAGATGTGTGTTGAATAATCATTACACCCAACAGTGTCGCGCCACAGAATGTTTTAGATGTCATAAATTTGGTCACTCCTTAAGGTACTGTAATATTAAAATTCCACATTGGTCCCGAGCTACAGTCACTTGTTTCACCTGCGGCGTCCCAGAACATACAAATAAACAATGTAAGAATGTGCATTGGTATCCACCACAAAGAAACCCATAACTATATACACACAAAAAAACCTCTGATTCATCCATGGTAGTTATAGGAGCAGTGAATGGAAAATCAGGACACAAATTCATTGAAGTAATAATAGGAGATAAGGACATTAAGGAACAATTAGCATTATTTGATACAGGAGCAGAAATTTCCATAATAGGATCTGAATCAGCAAGGTCATTAGGAAAAATATGATATTTCAGGACTAAAGCACAATCTGTAATGCAAGTGGAAATGTTATGTCAACAGCAGGGAAAATTCAGCTAACATTAGAAATAGGAGGAAGGAGATATAAACATGAACTGATTATTAGTGAGGAAAAAGGATTGACATCACAATTGATATTAGGCTGGGACTTTATGAGAAGGTATGATGTAAGATTCAAGACTAACCCACTGAAGCTCTACATTGAAGAGAATAATGTTACTACAGTTGAATTACCACTTGAGCATGCACTTCATATAACCAAGGAAAAAAGAACGCCACAGATGGAGGAGGTGTACAGAACACATTAAATTCAAGTGTTCAGTAGCTGATGCAACAGTATTAGAAGAATGAAATATGAGTTTTATTGTACTAGAAACCAATTTAGTGGAATATGATGCAGCTATTTATGAGCCAGTAGCAAAAAACGCTGGAGCTCATATATTATGTCCAGGATTAGAAAATATGAGTCTGACAAGGAGAATAGAAAATCTAAATTCATTATACAGTATATGAATGTGACAAATGAAACAATTTATTTTGAACCATGGAAAACCTTAGGATCTGCTCAGCCATGTAATAGAGAAAATTTATCAGGTGATCAGTAGAATCCTGTGAATACCATCACAGAATAAAATAATGAAGACCAACAAAAAATGTCTCTTTCAGACCATAGATGACATGTATCCTATAGACAGTAATAAAAATAAGATCCTGAAAGGACTTATTATGAAATATCATCAGTCTTTGCTAATGATGATGATCCTCCCAGTGTTACTCAATTTTATTAGCATACTATCAAACTAGAGTCAACCCCTAAGCCTAGAAATCTATACCCTCCTCTAACTTGTTTTCATGAAAAGGTAAAGGAGCAAATAAAAACTATGGAAAAGCATGGCATAATCATCTTTCCATCATCTTTCCAGTCACTCGTGGTGCTGGTAGTAAAAAAGAGTGGAAAATAAGGCTTTGTGTAGATTTCAGGAATTTAAATACCAATGTTATGAATGATTCATATCCCTTACCTAACAAACAATATTCTTCAGAATTTAGGTAAGCGAGAATTATTTTCATGTTTAGACCTGAAACAAGGCTACCATTAATATCATTAAATTCCCTTTACAGAAGAGAGCAAATTTTTAACTGCATTTGTAGCACCTGAAGGATTATATAAACATAATGTCTTACCCATGGGGCTTTTTGTAGAATCATGAATCAAGTATTGGTAGGCTTGACAGGCCACAATACACATGTGTACTTGGTCACATTATAATTAAAGATCTAGATTTGAAGAATAATATAGATAATCTAGCAAGGGTTTTTCGGCATAAAGAGTCACAGTTAAAGGTAAATTTAAAGAAATGTACTTTCTTTAAGACAAGTGGCAAATATTTAGGACATATTATCTCAGCAGAGGGATTAGACCTCAGCCAAATAAAATAGAAGCCATTAATAAGATGCCCACACCCAAAACAGTAAAAGAATTACAATATTTTTTTGGGGATGACTTATTATTATAGAAATTTTAAAAAGGGTTATGCTGGTATAGCTTCACCCCTAAATAAACTCACAAAAGGTCACACGAATGGGAAAAAGAATACAAAATACATAGAGTGGTATAAGGAAGCTGAAGAAGCATTTATTAAGCTCAAAACAATATTATCAGAGCAAGTGACACTTATATTTCCTGATTATATTTCCTGATTATATTTCCATCAAAGAATTCTTTGGTTATTTGTGAGTCTAGGACTCATTTTTTTAGTTGATGATTTGAAAATGTGTAGGAGATATGATGATTTATCAATATGTCCACCTATGGGGCCAATGATGATTTATCAATATATCCACCTATGGGGCCAATTTATAACAGAAATACAGAAGGTTTTGAATTAGCTATATTTCTAAAGAAAATTTCTGTATCTAACCTTTGCAAAATACAAATTGTTAAAGATTTTCCATCTATATTTATTAGGAAAAACCAAGGATGGATTTATGCAACCAGCAATTTAATTGTTATTACTTTAAATTGTGTAAATCAATATATTCCAAAATCCAGGCATATATTAAATGGCACTGGCACATTAGAAATTGGATATGGTTGTAGTATCCATAGCGATACATTCTCACTTCCGGTTATATACACACAAGGAACCTTAAAAATCCAGTCGTACACCTTCTCGATACCTCTCCCCTTTACCACAGGGGAACATGGATTTCTCATGAATGTTACTAACATCAGCCTTCCCAGCAGTAACAGATTGGAGCCATTACCTCTCAACACCTACATTGACCAGTTGCAACCCTTACTGAAACAGCAGACTACAGATGGAGGACTTCCGGGATGGTTATGAATGGGTATCACAGTGATGGTCATTTTACTCTTTGTGATACTGGCTGTTGGATTCAAACAGGCACATACTTGGTGGTTCGCTTCTCGGTTATCTAAACAACCGTACGCCATCCAGGAAAATCATGAATTGATGGAGGACCTACAAGTTTCGACTTTGACATGTCAACATAATTAGCCAAAGACATGCACTTAAAGAGGGGGGGTATGTCGTGACCTAAGAAACAATGTCACCGACAGCAAGAGGTTCATCTACCCGGAGTGTATCTTGACTTGGACAGCAACATGTGTACAGGGGAGCGAGAGTAATAAAATTGATCGGGCCAGCGGCCTAGTTGTTTGTGACAGAAAGCCGGTGAGGGCAATTAAAGTAATCCATTTAGAGTCACAAGACGGAGGGCCGGTATCAATTGTAAACAGATTAGACGGAGCACTGGTATACAACTAACTTTTAGATTACAATTTGAGGGAAAATAGTCGCAATGGATTGATTATTAAGAAATTCTGGCAACTGTAGCTTGTAACACAAGTACTATGAGAGCTAGTGACATTTGGAATCTGGTGTCAGTTGAATTTTGTATAAAGCAGCTTGGACGCGTTAGGAAGAGAGACTTCAGAACCATCATGACTTCCAAAGTGGTCAGAGGTTCTCAGCTCAAAATGGAGGCCTGTCTGGGTAGGGTAAGTGAAAACTCTGTCGTTTATAACGCAGTCTCTTATCAGCTCATAGGATGTTAAGTTAAGATATATCAATTTATGTAGGAATTGTATTTTTGTGTCAAGTAAGGATGTTATTCGCTCCACAGGAAAAAAAATTATGATATGAATATTTGTGTCATGTAAAAATGTTATTTACTCCACAGGAAAATTATTCTGATATGAATATGTGTATGATATGGATGGAACTATGTTAGGATGAATTCATTGTAATGAAATGGAAATGATTTTGATGAACTGACGAGTCAAACAAGTGATGAAGTTATGTTAATTTCCATTAATTGAATTGTAGAAAACTTTAACACTGTTTCATAACTCCTAATGGTTTTTGTATAGGAACACGAAAACGTTGCAATAACAGAAGACGAAATTGGTGGCAGTGGTGGGACTTTAGCAAACACAGCACGTCAAGACTGGCGCGCATAATGATAATAATGATAATAATAATATCAATAGTAATTATAATAGTAGAATTAATAATAAGGATATTGATATGATTCATCATAAGTAATAATGATGGAAATAATAATAATAATGATGATAATAATAATAATAATAATAATAATAATAATAATAATAATAATAATAATAATAAAAACGATAATATTAATATTAATTAATAATAAGAGCAATAACAATAATTCAAAATATATTAATGATAGTAACGACAATACTATTGAAAATATATAATAAAAAATATTTGTAATAATGATGATTATAATACTAATAATTATAGTAATGATGATAATGATGCTAATTGTGATAAATATATAATTAAAATGATGATGATGAGGAAGATGAAGATGATGATTATAAGAATGATGGTAATAGTAACAATAATGATAATAATTATTATTATTATTAATATTATTATTATTATTACAATTACTACTATTGCTTTTAATATTATTATTATCATTATTATTACTATTTTTTTTAATTATTATTATTATCATTATTATCATTATTATTACTATTGTTTTTATTATTATTATTATCATTATTGATATTACCATTATTCTTATTTACATTATTTTTAATATTATTATTATTGTTATTATCATTATTTTCATTGATATTATTTTTATCTGTTATTATTACTATTGTTACTATAATTATTAACACTATTATTATTATTTTTATTATTATTATAATTATTATTATTATTATTACTATTATTATTATTATTATTATTATTATTATTACTATGATTATTATCATTATTTTGATCATTATTGTTATTCATATTATTAACATTATATTGTCATAATTATTATCATCATTGATGTTATTTTATATTTCTACCAATATTATTATAGTTATTTTTACTATTATTATTATTATTATTATTATTATTATTATTATGGTTATTATTATTATTATCATTATTATTATTATCATTATTATTATTATTATTATTATTATTACTATTAACTATTATTATTATCATTACTATTATATATTATGATTGTATAGTTCTGTAATATTACTATTATTATCATCATCATCATCACCATCATCATCATCATCATTTTCATCATCATTATTATCATTATCATCAATATTATCATCATGATAATTATAGTAATATTAATAATGATTATAAAAATAATAACAATAATAATAATAATAATAATAATAGTAATAATAATGATAATAATAATGATAATAATAATAATAATAATAATAATAATAAAGATTGCAATGATAGTAAAAATTATAATAATGATTATAATAATAAAAATAATAATAATAATAATAATAATAATAATAATAATAATAGGAATAATGGTAATTGCTTCAATAATAATGTATACCAAAAAAAAGTTAGTAAAAGTTAGTAATATTATTATTACTATGATTATTTTCATTAATATAATACTTATCAATATTATTAGTATTACTATTACTAATATACTATTATTATTATTATCATTTTTATTATTATTATGATTATGATTATTATTATTATTATTATTATTATCATTATTATTATCATTATTGTTATTCACATTAATAATATTATATTATCATGATTTTATTATTATTATTATTATTATTATTATTATTATTATTATTGGTATTATTCCTACATTATTATTATTATTATTATTATTATTATTATTATTATTATTATTATTATCATTATTATTATTATTATCATTGTTGTTATTATTATTATTATTATTATTATTATTATTATTATTATTATTATTATCTGCATTATTATTGTTTTCATAACTATCATATATTATTGTATTGTTCTATAATATTACTATTATTATCATTATCATCACCATCATCATCATTATTATCATCAATATTATCATCATAATAATAATAGTAATATTAATAATGATTATAATAATGAAAATATTAATAATAATAATAATAATGTTAATAATAATAATGATAGCAATGCTAATAAAAAAAATTTTATTTAGAATTATAATAATTATAATAATTATAATAACAATAATAATAATAATAATAATAATAATAATAATAATAATAATGTAAATAATAATAATTATAAATAATAGTAATAACAGTATTATTAACAATATTGGATAAATAAATTTAATAACAATATTGACAAATATGATAGTAATTATAATAATAATGATAATGATAATAGTATTAATAGTAATGATAATAATAATTAGAGTAATGATATTAGTAACAATAATAATGGTAATAGTAATAATTATTGCTATGATAATGATAATTATTTAATGCTACTACTACTGCTAATAATAATAATAATAATAATAATAATAATAATAATAATAATAATAATAAAAATAGTAATAATAATAGTAATATTTAAAATAATAAAAATAATAATAATAATGATAATAGTGATAATAATAATAATAATGATAATAATAATAATAATAATAATAATAATAATAATAATAATAATAATAATAATAAAAATAATAATTATAATAATAATAAAAACAATGATAATAATAATTAGTGATAATCATAATAATGATCATCTAAGTAATAACAATATTAGTATTTATAATAGTAATGTTTATCATTGACATGTATAATGTTTCA
>JAPQNM010000040.1:12532239-12549739 GCA_029783475.1 Metacarcinus magister | reverse complement strand
GAAAGTCTTGCCTATCAAAACTCTTGGCACATTATGATTGGATACTACAGAACCTGACTGAGGGAAAAAATGTGAATGTCGTGTTCCTTGACTTTGCCAAAGCTTTTGACAAGGTGGATCACGGCATCTTACTCCACAAAATCAAAAGCCTCGGCATTACAGGAAAACTGGGAGTGTGGATTCATGCCTTCCTCACGGGACGTCTCCAAACTGTCACAGTTGCCGGACACAGATCAGAGGCATCTAAGGTAATCAGTGGAGTCCCACAGGGATCAGTGTTGGGTCCTCTTCTCTTCCTGATCCACATGGGAGACATTGGCAGTAGGGTGGGGAGTTCATTCCTCTCTTCGTTTGCTGATGACACCACTGTGAGTCTCCCTGTTACCACTGCGGAAGATGTATCACACCTTATGTATATGAATGGGCAGCAACAAGTAACATGACGTTTAATGAAAACAAATTTGAAATGTTGAGGCATGGACCAAACCAGAACATCAAGGAAACTACAAATTTACATACAGAAGGGGGCCAGGAAATCTTATCTCAGCCACACGTTAAATGCCTGGGAGTAAACCTCAGTGATGACTGCTCCTTCAGCTACCACATTGCTGAAATAGTGAGGAAAACCAAGGGCATGGCAAGCTGGGTCCTCAGAACATTCACCACCAGAGAGAAACACACAATGCTGACCCTGTGGAAGACATTAATACAACCTCTGCTGGACTACTGCAGCCAGCTGTGGTCGCCCCACATGAGACGCGACATCCAACAGCTGGAAGGACTACAACGGTCCTTCACAAGACAGATTGAAGGAATGAGGGACCTCAGCTACTGGGACAGACTCAGGGAGTTGAGGTTGTACTCCCAACAGCGTAAAAGAGACAGGTACCGCATCATATACTTGTGGAAGATCCTAGAGGAACATGTACCCAATCCCGCACCCCAAACACTACAGTCATATACCAGTGAGAGGACAGGGAGGAAGTTGGTGAGGAAAAGCCTTCCAACAACAGCACCACAAAGGATCAAGACCCTCATGACATCCAGCCTAATCCATGAGGGTCCAAAGGTCTTCAATGCTCTCCCAAAACAAGTGAGAGAAATCACTGGCTGCCCGGTTGAGCAGTTTAAGTCTGGCTTGGACAAATTCCTTCAAGCAATACCAGACGAGCCTCCAGTGTTGGGTTATACTGCAACATGCCGGAACTCCAACTCAATACCAGATCAAGTGGACCAGAAGAAAAGGGACACCAGATTTGGGTGCAGCGGTGGATCACCATGGCTGTGAGGCATGGCCTCTAAACTATTCCAAGTAAACTCCAAGTAAGTAAACTCCAAGTAAGGTTAGTTTATCTTTGGTTAAGTTAGTGATCCAATTATGGTCCGCCACTAAATGTTATGATTACCAAATTCACAACTCATTGTGATGGGTGAATTATTTTTCTGCAGATGTTTTGGTTTTATTAATGGACCCCAGTATTTACTGAAGGCAGTGCTTAGAGGTACAGCAGCCGTACCTGTAACGGGGTGACATCGAGGTACAGCTGCTGTATGTGTTAGCACTTATAGGCACAGCTTACATGTACGGCAGCCGTATCCTCATAGTGCTCGCTTATAGATATGGCTTGTGCCAAACTTTTGGATAATAGAATATAAGAAGCTTATATAACCAAACCTAACTGAACCATACCTAACCAAACCTAACATAACTTGAAAGATGCTTTTACCAGGTAAATAATAAGGCACAGGCCGTAGAAATAGCTGATTATTTTGGTGATAACTTTCTAAGTGTTTCTGAAACTTCGTACGATGAAAATGTCAAATTCAATGCGAACACGGTGGGTGACGCCGACACATGCCGTACTAATAGGTGATGACATCGAGGTACGGCTGCCGTATCTGTTAGCACTTATAGGCACAGCTTACATGTACAGCAGCCGTATCCTCATAGTGCTCGCTTATAAATACGACACGTGCCAAACTTTTGGGTAATGAAATATAAAAAGCTTATTTAACCAAACTGTACCAAACCAAACCTAATATAACTTGAAAGATGCTTTACTAGGTAAATAATAAGGCACAGGCCGTAGAAATAGCGGATTATTCTGGTGATAACTTCCTAAGTGTTTTTGAAACTTTGTACGATGAAAATATCAAATTTAAAGCGAACACGGTGGGTGACGCTGGCACATGCCGCCGTATCAATAGGGGATGACAACGGGGTACGGCTGCCGTATCTATAAGCACTTCATTTAAGGAATTGTCTCCACTTAGCCATGTGCAAATTACTAAGAACACAAAACACCCATAACAATGACTGTGTGTAATATGTTTAAACAATACACTAAACCTTTACCTATACATGATTACCCCTTTCTATTAATCTAACACATGATCATCCTTGTTTTAATTTAACACATGATCATCTCTCTTAAAGGGCACATAGAAAACCCGCAACTTGGTTGAGCGAGGTATTGGACAGCTGAAGAGACGCTTTCATGTCCTTCATGGAGAAATTCGTCTCAGTCCACAGAAGACCTGCCAAATTGTGACCTGCTGTGCTGTCCTCCACAACATCTGCAAGGACAGGAACATTGACATTCCTGTAGAAGATGAATGTGCCCAAGCTGATGAGGTATTTGACGATGGGAATGTTGTAGGAGGTCTCATTCACGAGATTGAGGATGTGCCACAGAAAGGTCTGGCTTACAGACAACATATAGCCAGACAATACTTTCAGTGAGCGGTCACCAAGAAGGTGGCACTTTGCTTGTACATGGTTTTCCTCAAACAAAGTTTTGAGGGAACTTTCATTAAGAATTCATGCATCATGCACAGAGCCAGGCCACTTTGATACAAGGCTGATTATCTTGTAGTTTGCATCAAAAACTAATTGTATGTTCATACTGTGGTAGTTCTTTCTGTTTACATAGTCCACTTCATTTTCTTTGGGTGTAACTATTCTAATATGAGTACCATCTCACACTGGTTTGGTTTGGCCAAAACTCATCACTAGAGCACTGCTGCATTCTTCTTGTAACCAAGTACCTTAAAGTCATTAAAATTTACTTTTCCGCCCTGAGAGAATGTTGATTCCAAGTGAGCTGTTGAAGGTCCGTTCTCACCATGTCGGTAACAACAGAGACTATCAACTCACCATTAAACATATATGCAACTACATGAAGGAAAAGGAAAGCAAAGATCTTATCATGTAAATAAAGTTGTTTATGTTTATAAAAAATATTGTATTAGTCACCTTACAAACAGTGCCTACACCCATGATAAAATAAAACCCAAATAAAACAAAATAGTCTTGCTCCTAGCAGTACCGAGCTGAGAAGGAAGTCGTGTTCCCTTTACAGATAAATTGATATTTGTTTCCAACACAGTCAAGTGGAGAAAACCTGCATCACACCTGGACAGGTAAGCCAAGGTCTTGTACCGATCACAGCCACAAACTTTGTTTTCTTTCTCTCCATCACAAGTTAATTAAGTCTTGCTCCTATCCCAGCCTTGTTCAGCAGTTTCATTTCCCCTCATTGGAAAATATAGTCATGCTCCTGTCACAGAGAAGTAGATTAAATTTTCTTCCAATCACAGACAAAAGTGATCTTGCTCCCATCACAGCCAAGTAGAAGAAAATCAGTTACCATCACAGATAAAAATAATGTTTTCTAACCATCACAGCAAAGTAGAGAAAACTTTGTTCCCATCACAGCCAAGTAAAATAAGTTATATTCCCATAGCAAAGTTTTGTTCCCATCACAGCAAATTACAAAAAAAACAGTTCATAATGTTTTCTAACAATCACAGCAAAGTAGAGGTAGTTCTATATTCATCACAGATAAATAACATTTGGTTTTGTACAAGTTCAGCGTCCCACCCGGGCATTTAAGCCAAGGTCAGCATCCCTACCCGGACATTTAAGCCAAGGTCAACAACAACTCGGACAATAAAGCCAGAGTCTTCATCCCACCCAGGCATTTAAGCCAGAGTCTTCAACCCACCCAGGCATTTAACCCAAGGTCGGCGTCCCACCCGGGCATTTAAGGCAAGGTCAGCATCCCACCCTGGCATTTAAGCCAGGGTCAGCAACAACTCAGACAATGAAGCCAGAGTCTTCATCCCACCTGGACATTTAAGCCAAGGTCTGCAGAAATCCTTACTATTTGGGTTCCCTATTAGCATTCTTGATCAGAATTCTGAGATATTCAGAACCCAGATAAAAAAATTGCTTTATGGCCCTTCTAACAGCTATATCATCCACTTCTTCTTCAGAAGAGCCAGATGAGGCAGATGGCAGAGGGACCACAACAGGAGCGGTTTGATCCCTCCCAGGAGCCTCAAAAAGGAAGGAGCAAAATGCAGGTAGATCTGCCCCTGCCATTGAAGCAGATCTGAATTAAGAGTAATGTATTTAAGAAAGCTTTATTTTGCTGTTATTGATGTGATTTTGTTTCACACAAGAGGTCATAGAGTTTAATATTACTTAGTGACTTATTTATAGTAACATTTATTTGCAACATTTCTTTATACTGGTACTGTATTTCCTGACATTGTATAGGTAAACACAAACTTTTTCAAAGCTTCAAAAGGGCATCTAGCATGGAAGAAAACTAAATGTGCTGAAACCAACACTGCATTAATACTTTACCTTGATTCCTCACTGGAGCAGAATGGCTCAGCCAAAGCATCCGAGTCCATTGCAGCTGGTGGTTCCGTACCATCAAATACGTGAGATTGGTGACCTTTGATATCATAGATCACCTCATCTACCGTATTTAATGTTGTGGTTGTTGGAGGACCACCTGTAAAGAAAACATAGTAAATAAGATCATTACATATATAGCACATTTTTGCAACTGGTAGCTGAAAATAAAACTTAAAATATAGGTAGAAATGTTATGTACCAAAATGTGGAGATATTTAGAGCATTACGTTAATTATGAAGAAAATAATAGGTAATTATACTTTGGTCTCAAGTATAACATCATTTAAAAGAACCAAATAAATTATAAAAGCTTACCAGTTTGGCTATGCTCCTTTCTGAAGCGACAAATGACAGCTTTGCTCTTGCGAAGGGCGTTGAACCACTTGGTCTCGCATTCCTCCTAGCTTCTTTGGACAGACCCGGTGCAGACACTGCCAATACAAGTATGTGACTGAGTATTGGAAAAAACTTATATTTCTCCTACCCTTTTATAACAGTAAATAAATTTTTAAAGGAAAACTATTATAATTTCTTGAAAATGCACCATTACTGACACACACACACACACACACACTAATATGAAATGTACACACTATTCATAAGTGATTAATATAGTAGTTGTTACCTACATTCTCTTCACTGCTATTGATCCTATATATAAATAGAGACCAAACGCCACTCTGCAAGAATTTTAAAGACATCTTAGTACACACTTTCACATAGATTAGGTAGGTAGATCCCCATTGTTATCAGCCATAAGCTGTTCAACTGCTTGCCCAGCAGCAGAATGTAAGGTAAGGGAACACTCCCCTTGGTAAATTGAAATATATAGGAGAGAGCGGGGTAAGACGAGCCATTTTTCGCTTTGCGCAAGTTCTCTCTAGAACACAAGCGTAATGAATACAAATTAAAATGTCATATGAAAATTCCATCTTTCAAGCATACCTGAAGCCACTTTCAGCTTTATTTCTCCTTTCCTAATGTCATGCCGGTCACTCAAAAATAATATCTCAAATGGCTCAATTTACCCCATATGTACATGGGGTAAGTTGAGCCACCCCATGGGGCAAGTTGTTCCATGCTTGGTTTTTTTTTTTTTTTTTTTTTTTTTAAGTTATGAAAATGATGAAACAACAAAAGAAACAAGTTTAGTTACATAAAAGAGGTTTATTACATGCTGTGAAATACATAAAGGAAACCTATTATGACAGCAAGTATTTATTGTATATATTTTGGCAAACTCATAAGCTAATAAACAACACCTTTCTACTGACAATTCATGAAACATATCTGGCAGTAATTTGACATGGTTTGTTAGATCCTTCTTCATATCAGGAGGAAATACTCTTTGTTTTAGGGACAATCCTGTATAGCCAGTCGGTTTTTTTTTAATAGCCTATATATACTTAAAACATTTTCAATAGGCTTAACAATTATATTGGTTGTTACTCTAAAATTTGATACTCAGCTAGGCTTTGAAAATAATCTTTGCATGGTTAGTAGATACAAAATTTTATCATTAGTATGATGGATCAACTTGCCCCAGTTGTTGTGGCTCAATTTACCCCATCCTTGATTTTCTAATATATGTTCTCGTATCACCTAATAACAGCATGCCTTGGTTTATTACTTATTCCCTGCAAATGCACTTAAAGTTATGCTATACATGGAAGTTAGGAGGTTAGGCAATATCTAAATAATATATGAATAAGCTTTGCACATTCCTGTTTCATAGTTTTTTCACTTTTAGAGCTGAGCAAATGTTTTTTGGGGGCAGCTCATCAGCGTCTGCTGCTCAGCTTGAAACAATGTGGGGAGGGTTGGAGTAGTGTTATTGCTTTCCCATATATGGCGTTAGTTCTCTGGTCCAGCTTTTCAAATATGAGTAAAAGCCTGTGGCTCAACTTACCCCATGACTCAACTTACCCCGCTCTCCCCTACATATACCCACCCCCTCTGGACATTTACCTAACCTTACCTAACATAGCCTAATTTAACATTAACCTAACGTAACCTTACCATAAAACAAACCTAACCTAACATAATTAATCTTACATAAATTCAAAGACGCTTTGTGAGGTAAAAAAATGACGAGCACCGCCTGAAAACTTCACAGATGGGTTGATTACACTATGTATAGTATGTACGACTTCATATTTACATCAATATCATCCAAATATGAGGATCTCCTGAGACCGGGCGACAGGTGTGCGGAAATAACTCTCTCTCTCAGCTCCCAATACAAGAGAACTACTTAATACTACGTTACAAGATATATATGATACATACCTTATCGGGCTATTTTAACAACAAATTTTTTTTCTATCACTATTTGTTACATACCGTAGGAATCAGCAAAGTTTGCAGAACTCAAATCAGTGATTGAAAATACAATGCATGTAAAACTAAGGTAGTTACAGCGAGTTTAATTAGTTTAATTAGAAAAATTCTGTATGCACTATCTTCTTTTCCTTAGATTTTCGTATTATAGGCACATTCACACTGCAATCAATTTATGCTCATGATATGCATCAATGTATAACAATGACGATGGTAGGAAAAAACTTGCTGATTAACATATAATAGAGTCTGGAGCAATTATAGCTGCAGTAAATGCAGTATTTAGATGGCCAGAAGATGTGAGGAAATAAAAGAAGCCGTAAACTCCTGTGAGCGTGGTGATATTGCGTAGATGATAGTGTGGCTAGTAAATTTCTAGTTCCTCCCAATGCATTTGGATGTAAATAACACACTTTTCGTATAAATATTGATCCATTTCGAACGATTTTGACATTCATTTTCGTCGCAAATGCATATCTAATAAGACATCCCCATCAACCCCCAACAATTCTGGGGACCTGTGTGAATGCAGGGTTCTTGGGGGAAGACAAAATACAATGATTGTCAGTAAGTAGTTTGGTAATTCTGCATAACTACTGCTTCGACGATATCGATATAAATATGAAGTCGTACATACTATACATAGTGTACTTAACACATCTGTAAAGGTTTCAGGCGGTGCTAACCATTACTTAGCTGGTAAAGCATCTTTCAAGTTATGTTATGTTAGGTTATGGGGTAGAATTTTACATCTTCACCGAAATAAATTGTCTGCAACGCGTCCAACTTTCTATTGTTGGTCATAGAGAACATTTAATAGCTTCTAAATTAACCTAGGTAAAGATTCGAAAGACGACCCAGTCTGTTTTTTGGACAAAACTATTTTTTTCTGATAAATTTTGGTGTTTTGAATTCATCTGATGTTTGTTTGTTATGCCATGCATTTTTTTCCCAAGGTAAAAATTGCCACAAAAAAGACAGATTAATTCAAAACCATCAAAATCAATAAGAGAACAAATTTCTTTAAGTAAGCCTAAGCAAACCTAATTAAACCTAACTTAACCAAAGCAAACCTAATTAAACCTAACCTAACCTATCTGAACACGTATCTGAGGTTGAATTTGCAGTGCATTACAAAGGTAGTGAGATATCGAGTGGGTCATCTTACAAATCTTTACCTGGTTTGGTCATGTAAGGGTAGATTTAGTTAGGTTAGGCTTAATTAGGTTTGCTTAGGTTTAATTAAGTTTACTTAAAGCAATTTTTCTCCTATTGATTTTGATGGTTTTGAATTAATCTGACTTTTTTTGTGGCAATTTTTACCTTGGGGAAAAAAAATTACCTGGCATAGCAAATATACATCAGATTAATTCAAAACACATCAAAATCTATCAGAAAAAATTTGCTTTGTCCAAAAAACAATCTGGGTCGTCTTCCGAATCTTTACCTGAACCTAACATAACATAACCTAAATTAACCAAACCTTAACCTACATTGACAAATAACGGAACCTTGTTCAAACCAAACTAAACTTTACTTTTCGAAGAGGTCTCACAGAAAACATTGAATATCTCACAAACTAAGAATTTGCGACGGAATTTTAATTAAGAAAACCTTTTCAAAATGCAACAGGTAATGCAAAAATACAACCCTGAATTCTCTAGAGCATTCTAATGAAGATGTAAAATAATACTGGTTATGGTTAAGTTAGATAAGGTTATGGTTACATTAGGTTTGGTTGGGTACGGTTTGGCTCGGTTAGGTTCGTTTATATAAGCTTTTCATTACCCAAAAGTTAGGCATTTCACTCGATTTTTTTCCGGATTGCCATATTAAAGCCTGAATCTGTCAATTTCTCTAAGTCAATTACTCGAAATCAATTGCTCGAGAAATAATTTCTCAAACTATCAATTGCTCAACAGTAAATTGCTCTAAATAATAACCTAACCTAAATAGAAATGTACCCGTTCTTGATTTTAACTGTTCAATTAACAATAATAAAGTTGTATTTCTTTATCATATTTTTGGATATTATTCATTAAACTAACTTTTTTCGATCAATCTCCCTTTCGAGCAATTGATTGTTCGAGATAATATTTTTCGAGCAATTGATTTTAAAAAATTTACCAGATACCTTATGGGCTATATTTGATTATAATGACGAGCACAACCTGAAACCTTCACAAATGTGTTAAGTACACTATGTATAGTATGTAGAACTTCATATTTCTATTGATATCGTCCGAGCAGTAGTTATGTAGATTTACCAGCAGTTTCGAATACATTTAATGAGCTTTATTTTTTCATATATTTATTTTCTAAGTGTGATCTGAAGGATTACCTTACCCAGAAGGTGATCCCAGCATTGTACATCATTCTTGGCAACTCACCCAGTCTTTTCAGGTGTCCAAACCATCTCAGTATTCATATCAAATTATTGTTGTAATTTACTTAGAAAATAATGTCTTTTAAGGTAAACATGATAGAAAACCAAGAACATTTATTGACTTGTAAATACAATAGATTAGATTATCTTAGATTATAAACAAACATTCAAGACATAAACCCATATAAATTAATGAATACAAGTATGTACAGGTTTGGGAGACTGCACTTTGTAAAAATTGAAAATGAAAGTAGCTGAGGAATAATATGGAGATAACATTAGTGTTTTCTCCCGAGGTTAATACTTACATGTCAGATATAATTAAGGTATGTTCCTATCAAATTTGTTATTTTATGTCGCCTCTATCTGTATATAGACAGTTAGGTACAGTAGGTGTTGTGTTATTAATAGATAGTCGGGTCTTAGGGCGTTTCTTGACCATCTGTTGTAAGACGAATTCCTTATTACCGAGACGGCGATATTAAACAACGTCTTACTTCATTATATATACGAATGTATTGACTTCACTGTCTTAATTACTTATTCTATAACTTCAAAGGATCTTAGTGCATTGTTCCTGGGTGAACCTCAGTCTCTGACAGATAAGAAAATTAGCTTAAACGTCTCCGACAGTGGAAATCTAAGATTCTGCGGCTACTTCCTCTGGTCGGCTTGTAAAATGTAAACAAAAAACCCCCCAGTCTCAGTCCAAGTCCCCATATCGATATATATCGATGCAGCGACACTCGGCTTGAGGAACGCGGCATTGTGATTGGCTGAGCTCGGCTCATAATCATTGCGGGAGTCGCTATCGGGTCCAGAGTCTGCCCACGTCACTGGCGAGGGCAGGGCGTCTGGAAATGTGATGAAGATTTCGGAAATATGCGTCCTGGTCGGGAAGACTCGAAAGGAATATTGAGTTTTTTCGTATGGATTTTTACCAACGTTTGCAAAAAAATATCAAAATCTTTCGCTTTACTTAGTTCGTTTTCAAATGTGTTGGCCGTGGACTTGTTTTTAGATGGAGGAATTAAATTTCTAATGATATTCCAGGTAGAGGCAATATTATTTTTAGAATTAAGTAGTTGTTCATGATAATACTTTCTCCTTGTTTTAAATATAGATTATTTAACTTTCTTTTTCAAGTCTTTGTATTGGGCCTGTAGAATATGGCTAGATCTGTGTCCCTTGAGATTACGTTGTGCGGCATTTCTTGCTGTTATTGCTTCACGAATCTCATCGGTGATCTACGGGGCAGGGGGACAGCGTATTTCCTTTGTAACTATCGGAGCGCAGCAATTGAGGCACTTGTTTATCGTCGATGTTAGTATGTATACTTGTTCATTTATATTATATTGTTACGGGACAAACCCCTTTTTCACTTCCCTCCCCTCCAAGGCAGGGTGTCGCCAAACACGTTACCTCTCCTTTACCTGAGGTAACGCCCTCCTGGGAATCGTGTAGCGGGGGTTGGCGAGACGGGAAAAGGGGGTTTTAAAACAAATCACACACAGACAACACTATTCCTTTCCTGGTATATTTACAAACAACACGCTTACAGGTTACAGCACAATAGTACAGACTCAGGGCACAAAGAGTTCTCCACAAGAGGTTCACCCAGAACACACACAGCCTCCACAAGTCCACACACAGCAACCTCCACAAGTCCATGCACTCCCTTAGTGAGGACAGGCCTAAGGAAGCCAGGGATGCCATTTCTCCGGCCACCCTGTCCACTTCCATCCAAGGCCCTGCCCTTCACTCGCCCAGGATGCACACAACAACCTCCACACAGCCAGTCAGCCACTCCCTTAGTGAGGACAGGCCTAAGGAAGCCAGGGATGCCATTTCTCCGGCCACCCTGTCCACTTCCATCCAAGGCCCTGCCCTTCACTCGCCCAGGATCGGCCTTCCTCCGCTGTGTCCCTCTGTCTCTGTCTCTCACACTCCTCACTCTCTCACTCCCTCGCTCCTTCTCCAGCCAACCACCAGGCACATCTCTCAAACACACCCCACCACGACTGCGTATCGCTGAAAACACAGATACGTAGGTCGCCTTATCTCTGACACATGTCAACTCTCACACGGACCCCTACATCCCCAGGGAGGCCTGAGTGACCCACCGCTCCCTGCCTCTACACAACTACACTTACAATAACTATTTACACAACACTATTTACATGCTAAATGCGTCGCCGCAACACTATCCCCCCCTTTACAATATAGGCGACCCGCCTATAACTCCACCACCACAACCACAGAACAAAAAAACATAACACATGAAATGAAATAAAAATACAATCTTCCTCGCCACACTGCTACACCATCAGTCAGGCGGTGGCGCCGTCCTCTTCGCCCGTCTTCCTCTTGAGCTGCCCTGGACAACCGGTTTCCGCTCAAGGGGAGGAAAGGTGCCTGCTGGCCACCCACCCCCCCTCGCGAAGGCGAAACCTAAGGAAGCAAGGGCGCCATTTCTCCGGCCACCCTCTCCACTTCCCTCCAAGGTACCACGCCCTTCACGCGTCCAGGAGTCAGGCACAGCAGACACGGCTCATCCACTGGCCCCTTGAGGTTCTCACTGTGCCCAGTGCCTCCCAAGAAGACCTCCCGGCATGGATTCCCCTCCACGGCGCCGTCCCTCGACTGCCATGGCTCCAGTGTGGCGGACTGGCGGCCGCTTAGGCTGCCTGGGGCCACGGAAGTGTTGCCTGCTGCAAAACTCTCCCGCCCCACTCACAGCTCTTTCCACGCGCCCCTCGGTCTCCGCCCTTACCTCTGTGAGAGACTGGCCAGCTCATCACAGAGGCCCTCGTGCTTTGTCCCTGTGCGTCCATTTCACTGTGTGTTCTTCCTCTCCCGTCCGGCTCAACCACGGACCGCTACAACACTGTTCTGAGTCACAGAACAGCTAGGATCTCACTTCTTGACACCATTGTTACGGCACACCCCCCTTTTTCACTTCCCTCCAAGGCAAGGTGTCGCCAAACACGTTACCTCTTCTTTACCTGAGGTAACGCCCTCCTGAGACTCGTGTAGCGGGGGTTGGCGAGACGGGAAAAGGGGGGTTTTAACACAAATCACACACAGACAACACTATTCCTTTCCTGGTATATTTACAAACAACACGCTTACAGGTTACAGCACAATAGTACAGACTCAGGGCACAAAGAGTTCTCCACAAGAGGTTCACCCAGAACACACACAGCCTCCACAAGTCCACACACAGCAACCTCCACAAGTCCATGCACTCCCTTAGTGAGGACAGGCCTAAGGAAGCCAGGGATGCCATTTCTCCGGCCACCCTGTCCACTTCCATCCAAGGCCCTGCCCTTCACTCGCCCAGGATGCACACAACAACCTCCACACAGCCAGTCAGCCACTCCCTTAGTGAGGACAGGCCTAAGGAAGCCAGGGATGCCATTTCTCCGGCCACCCTGTCCACTTCCATCCAAGGCCCTGCCCTTCACTCGCCCAGGATCGGCCTTCCTCCGCTGTGTCCCTCTGTCTCTGTCTCTCTCACACTCTTCACTCTCTCACTCCCTCGCTCCTTCTCCAGCCAACCACCAGCCACATCTCTCAAACACACCCCACCACGACTGCGTATCGCTGAAAACACAGATACGTAGGTCGCCTTATCTCTGACACATGTCAACTCTCACACGGACCCCTACATCCCTAGGGAGGCCTGAGTGACCCACCGCTCCCTGCCTCTACACAACTACACTTACAATAACTATTTACACAACACTATTTACATGCTAAATGCGTCGCCGCAACAATATGTATTAAATATCTTATTGAATTCATTACTTTCACGGAGTAATTGCGAGTAAAATGTGTCTTTATCATAGTGATAGATCACGCAAAGTTTTAATGATACGATGTCGTTTTTGTTTTCTAAAAGTAACGGTAACACCAACAAAGTCATGGTCAGGTATCGGATAAGGGATTACGTCAAATGTAAGCACCGAGTCAGACTTGTTAGTGATAATGACGTTGAGTAGTGTGGCGGAGGTGGCGGTGACTCGAGTGGGTTATTTGATGATTTGTGTTAACTTATTAGCTTTGATGATTTGTGAAAGTCTGCTATTACTGTTAAACAGATCGTCATTTAGGTCACCAAGGATGAACATAGTTTTGTTACGCATACACATTACTCTTAGGAGGTCAACAATATAGTCAAATGAGTCAGAATGAGCTTTAGGATGTCTGTAAATACAATCTATTACGATAGAAGGTAATTTTCTGCATTTAAATTTTATCCATACATTCTCGACACCAGGTTGCTGCACAGTATTTGTTTTTAGAATTTCAGTACTTAAATGTTCATTGACATACACACATACACCCGAGCCTCAACCATTATCACACCTGTATATGTTATAGTTTGGTATATTCACATAGGAATTCAGAGTGAAGGAAGATAGTCAGGTCTCACTGATACATAAAATATCGACATCCCTTTCAATTACTAGAAACTTTATTTCCTCAAGATTTCCTTGCAATGATTGAGAGTTTAGGTGTTCAATATTAAGCAAGTCCTTTATGATTGGATTAAGTGAACAATCGGCTTGACCTTCCTTGCCACTCTCCTAGGAGCTGTACGTAATAAGCACAGGGTTTGCTAGTATGTCCTAGACCTTGACAACTGCCACATTTTACTTTATGGTCGAACCTACAGCTTAAATGTTGGTGGTTAAACTCGCCGCAATTATAACAGCCTATTTTTCTGTCATGCTGTTCTCGGTAACGGGGATAAGGATATTGATTGCCAGTGAAAATATGAACTTCTTTATATTCAGGACAGTTGTTGACCGAAAAGGAGGGAAGGTTGGACAGAGGGGGAGCGGGGGCCGGAGGGGTTTTGATTTGATTTGATAAATTTATTACGCCGAAGCGCCAGGCAATGGATTAATTGCAGGACACACGTATACGGCTAACAATACAACAATGTCTACGGGATCACACACACACACACACACACACACACACACACATACACATACACACACACACACACACACACACACACACACACACACACACACACACACACACACACACAAAGAAACATAAAAGAACATAACAAAGAATAATACAAAAAAGGCATATGCCACACAGGGCACTATGTATTATTTAAAGCCACCAAAACGATGGTGACGTAACAGTAATGTTTCTAACTTGTGATCCATTAGCTGTTGGCAAATCACATCAAGTGACTGGCCTTGGGGCAGCAGGTGACGGACAGTGGGGCAGACCAGTCAGTAGTGTTGTAGAGTGCTGGCTCGAGGCGCGGCGCACAGCCAACACTCTGTGAAGGAAGGCTCGCCTTTCTCCCCGGCAATCTGCCACGGTGGCCGGTAGCCCAGCCGCAGACGGGCAGAGACAACGTTGTGCCTCCGAACCATGAGGCCCTGCCGACGGTACGAGTATTTGTGGAGGCAAACAGACTCGTAGTGGAGGATGGTAATGCTGTAGGGCGAGATGGAATCCAATTTAATTTTTCAGTTATCCAATACTTCCGTAAGTCAATGTTTGCATCCTTGATCGTTCACACCAAACAGTTTTTCTCGAGGTCCGATGGATGGATTGGGCTCAGATTGGTGTCCCCCAGGAGGAGGGAGGCCTGGGGGATAGGATTGGTTACATTAGAGCTCGGTTCCTTTTCAAAGGGTTCATTTTGCACTTTTTGTTCGAGGTCACTAATGTGTTGTTTTAGCAAGTCAATGGAAGAGTACACTGCTTTAGATTCTTAATTTAGTACATCAATTTCCATGTTCTTTGTTGTCAACTTACTGACTATTTTCTGCATGTCGGCTTATAATTTCAAGATTTCTTATCATAACTCTGCTCACTTTGATTCGGTGGTTTTTGCAGACACTGCAGATTGGATTTTTCAAGTATCAATTGTACTAGTTATCTTTTGTGACAAACTTTTGTTTAGTTTGTTTGACAATGATTTTGGAGGTCAGCCTTATTGAAGTTATCATTTAAAAACGCTCATGTAGGGTTTTTTTTAGTGATGGTTTAGTCTCACTTAATTGTGTTTTGTTTGTTTTATTTTCTCTCTGAGAGGTCATCTTGAAATATTGCACTGAGAGTTTAAAACTTTAAATATTCACCATAAGTTGAAACTCGGATGCAGAAGGTGAATTGTTGTTCTTCGACATCGTAGGGTAGATCAGTCACAGCATAAAAGTGAACTTTAGTATATAACACTGGCTTGACTTTGATTCAGGTTCTTGATCGATTAGTGTTTTCGTTTTTGAAAACATTTAATCTCTCGCGCCGATACATTTGACCTTGTTTGTAGAGTAGAAGCGTGTGTGTTCCCAGTTCTAATTGATGTGCAAGGCCTATAGTGAAACTTAATGAAGATTATTAAGTACTGAGGGTTCCTGGGCAAAATAATAAGAGTTTAGATGATGGATTACGTCTTTTCGAACGCCAAGTGATAAAACAAAATATGTGGTGCCTTCACTTGAGGCTCAGGTTTCTAATTGCCATAACAACACACAGGCTCGTCTTAAAGTTTGTTCAGATCAGTTTGTCGTGCAGGTCGTGTCCTCGTAAAGATTGGTGGCAACTCTGTTAATTACTGAACGAAGCATCGGGTTGGGCAGATGTTGTTGAATTATATGGTTATGTTCGTGTAGTTATCATTCTAATAATTATTGTTATTGTTATTATTTTGGTAAATCTTACTAATAGCACCTCCTCACGGATCACCAAAATATTGACATAGGTGATAAGGTATGTAATGTACAACACGTTTGTGGTGGTTTTATTTGGGGGACGGCCTTAGTTTGGCCATAGAGACTCTTTAAAAATCTGGTAGGTGCCTCAAATTTTAAGTCCACACAGATGTTGAGTTATGGTTAGGTTAAGATTGTTAGGTTAGGTTACGTTTATGTTATGGTTAGGTTCGGTTCAGTTAGGTTCGGTTATATAAGATTTTTACATTTTATTACCCAAAAGTTAGGGTTCTCAACCTTAGATTTTTTTCTGGATTTGGGTGATAAAATGTAAAAATCTTATATAACCGAACCTAACCTAACTTAACCTAACCATAACATAAACGTAACCTAACCTAACAACCTTAACCTAACCATAACTTAACATCTGTGTGGACTTAGAATTTGAGGCAGCTACCAGATTTTTAAAGAGCCTCTGTGGCCAAACTAAGGCCGTCCCCCAAATAAAACCACCACAAACGTGTTGTACATTACATACCTTACCACCTATGTCAATATTTTGGTGATCCGTGAGGAGGTGCTATTAGTAAGATTTACCATTATTTTCTTTATTATTATTATTTTTTTTATTATTATTATTATTATTAATATTATCATAATTATCATTTATTATTTTCATTAGCACATGTAGCGAGGCTACACTCCCACACTCCCACACCCTGGCCGGCTAAGCTGGTAATTACACCTCCCGTGGGGAGCGGCTTAACTTGACCTCATATCACCTGTCTTGCCGTGACCTGACCTGAGGGACGCACCTCTCTGGCCAGGGGACGGCAGTTAACGACACAGCTCACTCAGAAGCACACACAATTCCTGAGTTCCCTGTGTAGCTGTAACACATCCTTATCACCAATAAACCACCAAGCCAGAATACGTCTGTGTCTCAACCTTTGTGTGTTTGTAACTCCCAAGCTTCTACATTGGCGACCCCCGGAGTGACACAATAATGGCACAACAGACGCCCACATTCACGTATGACGTAGCCACATGGTTCCTACATGTGGAAGCAACCTGGACATACTTACAGCTGACAGACGCCCCAAAGTACCAGCACATAGTACAAGCTATTCCCTCGGACGTTGCTTCACTCATCACCGGCATCCTGATCAATCCTCCTGACGAGGATAGATATCCAGCCCTCAAAAATGCCATCTTTCAAGCCTTGGGTAAGACAAAATTATCCTACCTCAGGCAACTAGACGGAATGCAGCTGGGTGACCGCCGTCCGTCTGCCCTCATGGCCTGTATGCAGACCCTCAATACTGCTTCCGGAATGCCAATCCCGGAGGAGCTCCTTCGTCACCGCCA
>JAPQNM010000040.1:12494739-12524739 GCA_029783475.1 Metacarcinus magister | reverse complement strand
ATATATATATATATACATATATATATATATATATATATATATATATATATATACATATATATATATATATATATATATATATATATATATATATATATATATATATATACATATATATATATACATATATATATATATATATATATATATATACATATATATATATATATATATATATATATATATATATACATATATATATATATATATATATATATATATATATATACATATATATATATATATACATATATATATACATATATATATACATATATATATATATATATATATATATATATATATATATATATATACATATATATATATATACATATATATATATATATATATATATATATATATATATATATATATACATATATATATACATATATATATATATATATATATATATATATATATATATACATATATATATATATATATATATATATATATATATATATACATATATATATATATATATATATATATATATACATATATATATATATATATATATATATATATATATATATATATATATATATATATATATATATATATATATATATATACATACATATATATATATATATATATATATATATATATATATATATATATATACATATATACATATATATATATATATATATATATATATATATATATATATATATATATATGGTGTGACCCCTCCTCACCCAGCTCTCGCCTTCCCCCAGCAGACAGTTGCCGTAGACGCTCGGGGTATAGCTGGTGCCAGGCATAGTGTTTTCCAGCACAGTTTGGGTACCTGGCAGTGGTGGCCTTGTGTCGCCTTATGCACTCCTCCGTCTTGTGGGGCTGGCTGCACACACTACACTTCACGGGATGGGAGCAGCGGCCTTGTAAGTGATTATACAGCTGACACTTGTAACAACGCAGAGGTTCCTTGTCATAGTGCCGCAAGGGGTACCTCCCCCAGGGGCCAAGGTCAAGCTTGTCTGGTGCAGCACCCAGTAGCTCCACCAGCACCTGGCGGGTCGGTGCCTTGTCCCTGGTAGCACGGAGTCGCTCAGCTGAGACCACGGCGGGGTGATCTCGCACTGCATCGAGGGGCAGGTCAAGGGGGTAACGCTGCAACACAGCCTTGTTGTGCCTGTCCGCGGGGTCTAGCATCACTGACTTGGCATATGTTCCTCTGTCAAGGCACACATCCTGGCGGCGCTGTCATCGTCCCTAGGAGTTATGACAGACTCATCCTTCAGGTTGGCTTTAATCTCCATCGTGAGGCCAGGGAGGTCCTTCTGCAGGGTGAGAACAGCCAGATAGTGATTGGCGTGTCCCTCTGTGTTCCCAAGCTTGAACTTTGGACGCCTGCCACGGGCCGGGCCGGGGCGGCCTGCTGCTTCATCCTGGGGCGGACAGTCGTCCATCCTCCATTCTCGTCTTCGTCCTCGAGGGCAGCATCATCGTGGGGCGTTTGATCCTCGTCATCGTTCTCGTAGGGGACCTCGGTCTCACCATCGTCCCGGCCTCGGTCAGCAAGCACTAACTCCCAGGACCTTCTGTTGTCAGCCTTTCTAGGCGTGGTACCCGTGGCTAGGGCTGGGCAAGATCCGATTACTGGACTCGGTTCCCGCCAAGAATCTTATACAGATAAGATCCTTGGTTCCGGCGGATCCGTCAGAGCTACAGGGACCCGAATACTCTTGCCTAGTAATCGGATCCAACGATTACTTTATGGTCAGAAATGCAGAGCTAGATATTGAACTTCTAAGAGATAATTAGTTACATCAAACATTCTGGTCACAACTTGGGAATGATAATGTTTAAAATAAAAAAAATAAAATAAAAAAAAATGTTGAAATGTAAACTGCTGCTAGGCGCTGGCGACACTAGGCAGTATTCTAATACTGCCAAACTTCTCTTCCTTTATTCGAAAGATGATTGGTTGATAAGGTGTGACGTCAGCGCATAGTCTTTATATAGTGGCAAGGACTCTACACCTAGATTGGATCCGCGCCCAGATCCCAGTGGGTGTGTGCTGTGTTGCGTCCGTGTGCCCCCTAACCTGGGGGCATGGCGGCCTCACGCACACACTCCCGATACTCTGCTATTTTTTTTTTTCTTCTCCACGAGCATTGCTCACATTTCTGGGGTGGTGTTGACTGTCCAGAGTCCGCCACCACCACACGACGTCACCTACCTTTCACGAAAAACTCCGACGGGCTCTATTGTTAGCCCGTGTGTCCCCTTTGGGGGGCACGATAGACACTGAACTGAACTCTACACCTAGCCACCCGGCCTCCGCAGAGAGCAGACCACCTCCCCGCTCTCTTGCTGGACCACTCACGGTCGAGTTTGCTCCCGCCATGGCCACTCCTAAGAGGCCCCCTGAGTCATCCGCGGACGACGACGGCTTCCTCCCTCTCCTCAGGAAACGTCCGAGGAAGCGGGATGCCTCTGAAACCCCTGCTGCTCACGGCACTCCAATGTTTTGGAGAATCGCCGAGCACCAAGAAGATAACCCGTAGTTGGTTGTCAACTGGCTGGAGAGCGAGCTGAAGGTCCTTCTCCGGGTGGAAGTTTCCCGCACGTTTCCCCTGGACCCGGTGAAGGAGCACCCAGCTGTTCTCACAGCTGAGCGGTGCACCCACAACGCCGGACACGGCCGTCGCCTCCCCACCCGCCAAGTTCTGCTGACGCTGCGGGGACCTGTTCCCGCCTCGCTCGACCTTGGCTGCTTCGGGAGGTTTGACTGCAGGAAGTTCATTCCTGAGCCCGTCCGCTGCTTCCGGTGCCAGGCGTTCTGTCACTACCAACGCCAGTGCAGCCGGGAGAAGGACCTGTGTGGATTATGCAGTGGGGACCACGCTTCGAGGGAGTGTATTCGGCGCCTTCGCGGTGACGGTGAAAGGCCCTCCACGTGCTGTCCCAACTGTGGTGACAGGCACCACGCCTGGAATCACCGCTGCCCTGTACGACTCTAAAGGATCACCGGCGAACCACCATGGCTTCAACGGGTCACTGGTGAACCACCACGGCAACGCGAGGCCGCTCAGCCCCGCCTCCCACCACCAGCGCAACCAGCACCGCTAGCACCGCCACCAGCACCGCCCCCCCTCTTCCAGGGATCAGCCGACGCCTGAGAAGAGGCGGCGCCGCAGACGACGGACGAGGAGGAAGACAACCCGGCAGGAACCACCACTCCCTCAGGAGGGGGAGTCCAGCCGAGTCCCCGTGAAGTTGACGCCTGCTGCTGATGTGCCGCCCCCCCAAGTGCCTCCCACTCGCACGGCCGTCACACAGAAAACCGGCAGCTACACCCTCAGTGAGGCGGACTTGGTCCGCTTCCTGACTGAATACGAATACCTGTACGAACAGGAGCAGTGGGCCAAGGAAGAGCGGAGCTCCCACGAGCGAGCGCTGAGTGTAGCGCGGCGAGTGCTGCGAGCCCACGACCATCTTCCCGAGCTCCTCCCTGTTGCCAGGCCACTGCAGAACATGGCTCGATTCCCTGGCTATAATGGAATCACTGAATGGATTGACTATGACAAGGAGGAAGACGACGACGCGGTGGACAACACCCTCCCAACCTGCTAACAAGACACCACTAACCACGGGCGGCTCTCTGTAAAGCCGCTTTGTATACCTTTTTTATTATTGTTTTTGTGTATGTTTATTTTTTATTGTAAATTTTCATGTTTATTTTTCTTGTATCTATTATATATATGGTATCAATAAATATCTAACAACAAAAACAACTACACCTAGCATGGATCCGCACCCAGATCCCTGTGTGTGTGTGTGTTGTGTGCGTCCGTGTGTCCCCTCGCCTGGGGGCACGACGGCCACACACACGCACTCCCGAAACTCTGTTATTAACACGCATAACTGCTTATGTCGTGATGTTGGTGTTGACTGACCAAAAGACCGCCACCATCATCTGACACTCAGCGATCATCAAGATTACTCCGACGGGCTCTACTGTTAGCCCGTGTGTCTCCTCCGGGGGGCACGACAGACAAACAACAAACAACTACACCTAGGGTTAGAGGACGGTCCACTCGTATGGGCGGGCTGGTCGCCGCGCGAAGGCAGCGCCGCCAAACGGCCAGAGGGATAAAGCACTCGGCTGTCGCACTGAAACGCGTGGAGAGAGGTGAAAATTATTCATGCACGTAGCTTATTATACGTATGTACTTTGCCAAGATGGGAATTCGGGCGTGCTCAGCAATGTACTGCTCAAGTAGTTCAAAGTGGAATAAGGATTTGTCCTTTTTTCGCTTTCCCAAGGATCCTAAGAGGTGAGACAACTTTATTTTATAGGCTCAGAAGTTCCTCAACTATAATCTGAGGTCTGTGTCATATATATTATATTGGGATTTTTAGATGGCAGGTCATGTATCAGCCTAATGGTTACATGACATTATGACCGAGCTACTCGTGGTCATTCCTTGAAATAAGCTCAAGTTTTCATGTTCGTACTGAGGTGTGTTGTGAGTGGTTGTAGTGTGTAATTACCTTCTACAGTCTCGTTACCTCATCTATCCTGCCAACATTTAAGTCTACTCTGTACTAATATTTTGGCAGTAATATGTTTCAGTATTATGATAAACGTCGTATAGTAAATGCAGGTTAAGGCACAAATTCCAGATTATATACATAATCACATGTTTGGTGTAACTGTGAATGCTGACTCCCAATGTTCCATTTCTCCAAAGTCTGATGCCATTGGTTATGATGTATAAGTCTGTGTGTGTGTGTGTGTGTGTGTGTGTGTGTGTGTGTGCGCGCGTGTGCGTGTACGTGTGCGTGTGTGTGTGTGTGTGTGTGTGTGTGTGTGTGTGTGTGTGTCTGTGGGTGCGAGTGTGTGTGTATGTGTGTGTGTGTGTTCTCTCACCTGGTGGGTTTCCCAAGTTCCCAGTACCTAAGGCAAACCTGAAGGCCCAGCGGAAGCTGCACTCTGCTGATGCGCCAGTCCATCCAAAATTGTACAACTAATTGACACACACTTAGCAAGAAACAGGTGGATAGTGTATCAAGATTCTCAGTGTTATCATTAATTCAGGGATGACATGTCAGGGTACTGTCCATTATGAAAGGTTGTCAACAAAGAGCTGATGAGTATTGTAGGTTCATTTGTAAAAATATGTGATATCTTAGTGCAGTTATTGTGTTAACAATTACATGAAAGTGTATTTGGGTTTACTACTTCTAAAAAGTTACGTATGAATGAGTGACTTCAGATAATGTAGGCTATGGTGTTTAAAGGTGATGATGATGAAGGAACACTGATAGTGGTGATGATAGTGTGGCAGGCTGGTTATATCAATGTTTTTTATTAGAGATTGATTGATGGTGAAAACATTGATGGTAACAAGGGCTAGTTGACAATAAAATATGGTGAGTTTTCTGAGGTATAATCATCAATTTATGAACTGAATTGTGTATGAAAATTTAGTTGTGCAGGCATATTCTTTACATAATTTGATATTAGAATCAATGATGTAGAAGAAATATTGTAATGCCCCAAGATGGGAAAATAGATCGATCACCCTTGTTAGCTAAAGGGGGATATCCCTTTACCCAAGTGGGTAAGCAAAGGGAGTAATTAATGCGTTCATGGAGAAATAAAGAATTGTACTGGTTTACTAAAATTATCACCAGTGCCTGTTATAGCATGGGGCACACCAATCAAGAGTGGGTGCTGTAGAACTGATTATTTTGAGAGATATGTGGAAAGGCTATATGAGATGGTGGTACAGCTATTGTTGCATTATAGGAATACCGGTAGGTATCATACTCAATTGGATTAAACTTTGATATAATACATAAATCTATCGTTTTTTGCAGGCAAATTGTGTAAAGTGAAGCTCGTGGGCATGATAAATCATTAAAAATGATCTTTTAAAAGGTGTGGGTAATGCTAGACGTATGGGCGCGAGCGTAGTGTTACCCGCTGGCCGCTGGAGGCGACACCGTCGCGGCGAGAACAAAAAGTTAACATTGAGTAGACCGTCCTATAAGTGTAGAGGCCTTGATAGTGGCTACACCGCCACCCAGCAGCTCAGTCGAGTCAGAGCTGCTTTATGAAGGGAACGCTATAACAGTCTGCTCCACATGTATGTTATATGTTGGCACACGCCATGACAAACTATCCTCTTGTCCTCCTGAAGAGAAGACGACAAGAAAATGGGCCCAAACTTGAGAAAGAGAGAGAGAGAGAGAGAGAGAGAGAGAGAGAGAGAGAGAGAGAGAGAGAGAGAGAGAGAGAGAGAGAGAGAGAGAGAGAGAGAGAGAGAGAGAGAGATTTGTTATATAGATATCTGCATAAATTTTATTCAAACTGAAACTGAGTTGTGTTCTATAGGAGGCATGCAGCAGCCAGCAAGTTTTCGACATGCTGAGAAAGTATTAAAAAAGTTGATGGTGATTGATATTTGGATGGTAATGGAGGAATCAAAGGTTAATAAAAAGCTGAAATTGAAACAAACTAAATGGAGATATCAAGATAAGATTGATAGATATTCCTGCAGCGAGCATTGAGTTGTCTTGCGTTCATTTGGTTAGGAGGTTGTCATGTTTCCCACCCTTTAACGGAGACTCTTTTCATCGGTTACCGAAGCACAGAAGGTTTTATGATTCTCATCTTATTTTCAGACAATACAAATAATGAATCATGCTTCTAAGAAATTAATTATATGTTTTTATTATGTTTATTAATTCGTTTTTTCATCCTCCGGGAGCCAGAGACAGACTCCTTCGGGAGGGAGACCTGAGTCCACGGGATCCAGAGTCCCAAGGCCAACACGGTGTTGACCAGCACGGCGGCGGAGCTGACCACTGACCATTGATGCTGCAGAAAGGCAGATTAGTAAGCCTGTAAGGAGGCAGATAAACAAGCCTGTAAGGAGGCTGACAATAAACAAGCCTGTAAGGAAGCTGACAATAAACAAGCCTGTAAGGAGGCTGACAATAAACAAGCCTTTAAGGAGGCAGATGAGTAAGCCTGTAAGGAGGCAGATGAGTAAGCCTGTAAGGAGGCAGATGAGTAAGCCTGTAAGGAGGCAGATGAGTAAGCCTGTAAGGAGGCAGATGAGTAAGCCTGTAAGGAGGCAGATGAGTAAGCCTGTAAGGAGGCAGATGAGTAAGCCTGTAAGGAGGCAGATGAGTAAGCCTGTAAGGAGGCAGATGAGTAAGCCTGTAAGGAGGCAGATGAGTAAGCCTGTAAGGAGGCAGATGAGTAAGCCTGTAAGGAGGCAGATGAGTAAGCCTGTAAGGAGGCAGATGAGTAAGCCTGTAAGGAGGCAGATGAGTAAGCCTGTAAGGAGGCAGATGAGTAAGCCTGTAAGGAGGCAGATGAGTAAGCCTGTAAGGAGGCAGATGAGTAAGCCTGTAAGGAGGCAGATGAGTAAGCCTGTAAGGAGGCAGATGAGTAAGCCTGTAAGGAGGCAGATGAGTAAGCCTGTAAGGAGGCAGATGAGTAAGCCTGTAAGGAGGCAGATGAGTAAGCCTGTAAGGAGGCAGATGAGTAAGCCTGTAAGGAGGCAGATGAGTAAGCCTGTAAGGAGGCAGATGAGTAAGCCTGTAAGGAGGCAGATGAGTAAGCCTGTAAGGAGGCAGATGAGTAAGCCTGTAAGGAGGCAGATGAGTAAGCCTGTAAGGAGGCAGATGAGTAAGCCTGTAAGGAGGCAGATGAGTAAGCCTGTAAGGAGGCAGATGAGTAAGCCTGTAAGGAGGCAGATGAGTAAGCCTGTAAGGAGGCAGATGAGTAAGCCTGTAAGGAGGCAGATGAGTAAGCCTGTAAGGAGGCAGATGAGTAAGCCTGTAAGGAGGCAGATGAGTAAGCCTGTAAGGAGGCAGATGAGTAAGCCTGTAAGGAGGCAGATGAGTAAGCCTGTAAGGAGGCAGATGAGTAAGCCTGTAAGGAGGCAGATGAGTAAGCCTGTAAGGAGGCAGATGAGTAAGCCTGTAAGGAGGCAGATGAGTAAGCCTGTAAGGAGGCAGATGAGTAAGCCTGTAAGGAGGCAGATGAGTAAGCCTGTAAGGAGGCAGATGAGTAAGCCTGTAAGGAGGCAGATGAGTAAGCCTGTAAGGAGGCAGATGAGTAAGCCTGTAAGGAGGCAGATGAGTAAGTCTGTAAGGAGGCAGATGAGTAAGCCTGTAAGGAGGCAGATGAGTAAGCCTGTAAGGAGGCAGATGAGTAAGCCTGTAAGGAGGCAGATGAGTAAGCCTGTAAGGAGGCAGATGAGTAAGCCTGTAAGGAGGCAGATGAGTAAGCCTGTAAGGAGGCAGATCAGTAAGCCTATAAGGAGGCAGATGAGTAAGCCTGTAAGGAGGCAGATGAGTAAGCCTATAAGGAGGCTGATGAGTAAGCCTGTAAGGAGGCAGATGAGTAAGCCTATAAGGAGGCTGATGAGTAAGCCTGTAAGGAGGCAGATGAGTAAGCCTGTAAGGAGGCAGATGAGTAAGTCTGTAAGGAGGCAGATGAGTAAGCCTGTAAGGAGGCAGATGAGTAAGCCTGTAAGGAGGCAGATGAGTAAGCCTGTAAGGAGGCAGATGAGTAAGCCTGTAAGGAGGCAGATGAGTAAGCCTGTAAGGAGGCAGATGAGTAAGCCTGTAAGGAGGCAGATCAGTAAGCCTATAAGGAGGCAGATGAGTAAGCCTGTAAGGAGGCAGATGAGTAAGCCTGTAAGGAGGCAGATGAGTAAGCCTGTAAGGAGGCAGATGAGTAAGCCTGTAAGGAGGCAGATCAGTAAGCCTATAAGGAGGCAGATGAGTAAGCCTGTAAGGAGGCAGATGAGTAAGCCTGTAAGGAGGCAGATAAATAAAGGCAATAAACAAGCCTGTAGGGAGGCTGAACGTCACAGCGGCCTGCGGAAAGGCCGGGGCAGGCTGCCATCACCCTTAGTGATGCCAAAGAAATATATATTGGTGGAGACGTCACTAAAACACATCACACACAACACACACACACACACATACACCCACACACACACACACATGTCAACAACCACACACACACAAACCCACACACAACAACAAACACACACACACACACACAACCACACACACACACACACACACACAACCCTTATTACCTACGTCTGTCATGCCGTGGGGGGTGGGAGGTTATTTCTCGATTTTTTTATGATTTTTATATATTATTTGTTGTTATGTTTAATTTTTACCTGTTTACCTGTTACTTTTTATGACCACCTCCCTGGTCATGCTCTGGAGTTTATATTTTTATGTTATTAAGCGGGTCGGTATTTTGCTGCTGCCACCACCTATTTTAAGGGAAATAGGAACCCTTTCGAAAGCTGGCCACTGGTCGTTGTTGTTGTAATTTGGGTAGTTATAAATCTTAGCCACAAGGAGTCACTCTGGTTACCACTGGGGGAGACATATGTCACTAATTAAATAACTTCTGATTTTCGTATACTTATTATTTGCCAAAAGAGATTTTCGATAGATTAAGCACCATAAAAAAACAAAGTACAAAAAAAAAAACTCAACTATAGTCAGACTCACCTTAGCGTGTGGTTGGCGAGCGGAAACAGTCGGGGAATACCCTTTTACAGGCCTGCCACGTGTCTTTTAATCCGCATTGTAGAAATGTTTCAATGTAAGTAAAACCATGGCAGACATGATCAGGAAATATGCATTCACGTTTATTCATAGTATTATAATGTATGAAGAAACAGTAAACTTATAATGGATAAGATATATATAAACATATAAAGAAACGTGGCATACATATTTTACAGTGTTGCTAATAAAAAGCAGTACCTATTAATGAATTTCCCTTTCGTTCTGGATAATGCATCTTATCACTCAAGAAAACTTCACATATGACATATGATGTTGCCAGATACACGATTCGGGCCTCATAAATTTTTTAAATACGAAATTGATTTGAATTTGCGCGGCAAATCTCTACACATGGCAACGCTGTAACACGGGTATTCCTCACGATGGCCACACCCCAGCCACATTTTAAGGCGAGTCTGACTATAATGTTACACACACTTTGGTAATCTGAGTGACACATTCAGTTTATTTGGTACCAGAAACCTTAATAATACTGTTGGCCACTCCACACGTTAAATTTTACTTCTCTTAACACACAGAAAAATTTCGAAACCCAATCTTTTCCTGATCTTAACACTGCCTAACTTAATCTCACTTTCAGAGTTCAAAACTTGTTCCTAATCAAGACATAAGAAGAATAATATAATACTGTTCCAAATAATATCATACACTACAGGGAAACACGTCAAAAAGGGGACAGGTGTGTGTGTGAATGTGTTGTGTGGCACTGGGGTGGAACCTGTGTGGTAGGGAGAAGAACGCTGACTGAGTTAAACAATAGAGCCCGCGGGAGGCAGGGTGGCGTCTCTAGGGGTGACTCACTAAGAATTTTCTTACATATGATTACTATAATTACAGATCATTGAGATATGAGATTATTACTAACTTATACAGGATTAATTTTGGTGTAGAAAAAGTGTTACTATTTAAGCTAATGAATTAGATTGCAAATACTACATGAGAGAAATTTTGATCACTTGATAATTCAGCTGGAATTTGGCGCGAAGATACTGTGTTTGGGTAAACTTGATAATATATTGTACCATCTTTCTTAATAGAAACTTGTGAAAGTAAATCTAGTTAAGTTAATTACTTTAAGATATATAGTTTGATTTTAATTGGAAATGAATGTTACTTAAGCTAATATAAGGAAATAATTTTCTTTTCATAGAAAACTGATTTAAAGAATGGTAGGTGGTACTGTACAAGACAAAGATTTCGGGCATTACACGTCCACCTCTCATCCCCATCCATAAAGTCGTCTAGTCTTTTCTTAAAACTCCCTATCGTCTGTGCACTAACTACCTGCTGACTGAATCTGTTCCAAACATCTATCACTCTATTTGTAAACCAATTTCAGCCTATTTCTTTACTTAATCTGCATTTTTCTAGTTGGAATCCGTTATTTCTTGTTCTATCCTGACTTCTGATCGTAAGAACTTTTCCTACATCCTCCTTATTAAAACCCTTCACCCACTTAAATACTTCAATCAGATCTCCCCTTACTCTACGTCTCTCAAGTGAGTGCAATTTCAAAAGCTTTAGTCTCCTTTCATAGTTAAAATTACGAATCCCTTCTATCATTTTGGTCATCCTTCTCTGCACTAACTCTAACAAAATTATATCCATTCTATAATACGGGGACCAAAACTGCACTGCATAGTCGAGGTGAGATCTGACTAACACTATAAATACAACTTCAAAATAACCTCAGCAATTCTACTTTTAATACTCCTAGCAATGAATCCTAACAACCTATTAGCCCGATTTCTAGCCTCTATACATTGTTTTCTGGGACGGAGATCTGAGTTAACCTGTACACCCAAATCCCTCTCACATTCTAACCTATTCAGCATTGCCCTGCTGATGTTGTACCTGTTTTGAGGATTTTCCCTACCAACATTCGTTACTTTACACTTGTCAATATTTAAATCCATCTATCACTTAACCATCCACTCGTTTAACCTATCTAAGTCCCCCTGCAAGTCTTTTACATCAGACTCAGATCTAATAATCCTACCTATCTTAGAATCATCAGCAAATTTACTAATATCACTATTAATCCCACTGTCTAAGTCATTAATGTATATTATAAATAATAATGGCACTAATACAGATCCCTGTGGCACTCCACTTGTTACCTCTCCCCCCCCCCACCCCACAATTAGACTTGGAACCATTAATTGTAACTCTTTACTGCCTATTGCTTAACCATGATCTAATCCAGCGGAGAACTTTCCCATCAATCCCATGCGCTCTAACCTTACATAATAGTCTATCAAGTGGAACCTTATCAAATGCTTTACTGAAGTCAAGGTATATAATATCGTAATTTGCATCATTATCTACTGCTTCATATACATTCCTATAAAAAGTTAATAAGCTAGTGAGACATGACCTACCCTTGCTGAACCCATGTTGTGAATCATTTATTAAACTAAACTTTTCCAAATGCTCTCTAATCTTATTTGCAATAATAGACTCTAGTAATTTACCTACAATTGAAGTCAGACTGACTAACCTGTAATTAGACATTAATGCTCTATTTCCCTTCTTAAAAATAGGAACTACGTTTGCTTCCCTCCACATTAAAGGAACCTCCCCTAAATCCACTGATTTCCTTAAAATATTTACTAACGGCTGGCTAACTACCTCTTTACATTCTTTAATTACCCTGGGATAAACCTCATCTGGACCTGGTGATTTAAACTTCATCATTTTATCTATTTCCCTTACTATTAATTCCCTATTTACTTCAACATCTTTTAGATTTTCGCTTTCCTCTCTAAATATTTGCTCGCAAACCGGAACTATGTTTTTGTCTTCCTTAGTAAAAACACTTAAGAAATAATCATTTAGAACCTTACACATTTCCTCCCCCGAACTTACCATCTCTTCCTGACCTAATTTCAACGGACCCACCAATTCCCTGCTTTTTGTCCTATATACTTGAAAAAATTCTTTAGGGTCAGTTTTAACTTGGCTAGCTACCTTAATTTCGTATTGTTTCTTTGCTGTACGTGTTAGCTTCTTAATTAACTGACCTAGATAGTTCGATATACTGTTCCCTATAGTTATCCTGTCCTGCCTTAATTAACCCTTTTATATGTTTCTTTTTAGTCCTATATGATACTTTAATTTAATTGTTAGTCATCAATTTTGTATCGTTCCTACGTGATCTTATCGCCCTTATGGAATATTTTGTTTCTGACCTGCAATCAAATTATCAAGGAAAAATGTATATGCCCCCTCAGCCTTGACCTCACTGACTCCCCATCCTGTAAAAACCTGATCTGATCTCCTTTCACCTACTTCCTCCCCCTCTGAACCTGACCTGACCTCACCTTCCTCCTCTAACGGACTCCAGCTAATCCCCTCCAGGTGTCTTCTTAATTCTTCATAATTAGCCTTTCTTTAGGCAGGATACCCTATGCTTATTGACACTCTTAACGTCTTTTTCCTCTTTTAAGATAAACCTAATATCACAATGATCGCTGTTACCTAACTGCCCCCAACATCTGCTTCCTTTACTAAATCATCCCGGTTAGTTAATTATTGGTTATTGGTTATTTGTTTAGAGGACTATGCCTCACAGTCGTGGTGGACCACCGCTGCCTCACTGTGGTGCCCGACCACAGCAGTTCCTCCCAGTAAACAGCTTAAGCATCACGGGCCCGGGCGGGGACTCGATCTACCGACCAAGGGAATGCAATTAAAATCACCTAAAACACATAACTGTTCATACTTACACGCCTTATTTATCGTCTGCCATATAGGAATAGAATCCCCTTTACTCAAGTTTGGAGGCCTATATACTACACCCAAAACAGTTTTTCTTGCTGCTTCTCTAACTTCCACCCATATGGATTCTACCCTGTCATCGATTTTAATCACATTATTTACCCAACATTGCAATGTGTCCCTAACATAAAGTGCAACTCCTCCTTTCCTTACTTTTCCATCCTTGTGAAAAAAAACTTGTACCCCTCTATCTCAACTTCTGGACCAAATATCTTCCCTGACATATCCAACCATGTTTCTGTTAAAGCAATAATATCGAAGTTTTCTACACTGGTCAACCCCCTCAGGAAGTCTATTTTGTTTACAATACTCCTGCAGTTTGTATAGTAAACTTTCAAACCACTATTTCTCTTCTTAACATTGCCATTTCTCATGTCTCCGGTTGTCTTCCCCCCACCGTCTATTTGAAAAAAGCCTGCATATTGACACCAGCAGTGCTAGGCCTTGTTTTATTATAGTAACGCCTTAGCAGCCTTGTTTTCTCACACTTACAACACCACAGGACACGTTTTCTTTAATACAAAATGTAAACATCAAAGTGTTTCGTGAGCTGACTTGAATCAGCTCAACACAACACAACCTTTGCCCCAGACTCGCGCTAGAACCACGTGTCGCGTGATCAGAGGTCTGTTATTGTTTTCGAGGTCCGCCCCAAACTGCGCATGCTCAGCAGTAATATTTGTAAAAAAGGTTTGTTTATAAACTAAACTAACCAAACCTAAACACAGACCTCCGAATATTAGAACATAAGAAATGAGAAGACTGCAAGAGGCCAGTTAATGACCTACACGAGGCAGCTCCTTGCCCCCCACCCTTGGAATAATCCAATATTTAGCCATCCCACCTGTCATCCCTATCCATACTAGGGTTCAACCGTCTTTTAAAGCTAGCTATTGACTCAACACTTACTACGTGTCTACCCAGCCTATTCCAATCGTTCACCACTCTGTTAGTGAACCAATATCTACCTATGTCTGTCCTGAATCTAAGTTTTTCTAGCTTGTACCCATTTCCACGTGTCCTATCCTGACTACTAAATTCTAAAACCTGATCAATGTTTCCCTTATTCATTCCTTTTACCCATTTGAAAACCTCAATCAAATTCCCTCTTGCCCTCCTTCTCTCTAGGGAGTGGAGATTAAGACGTTTTAACCTATCTTTGTAGGGTAGATTTCTCAGCCCCTGAATCATCTTGGTCATTCTTCTCTGGACTGCCTCCAAGGAGCCTATATCTTTCCTATAATAAGGGGACCAAAACTGAGCTGCATAATCTAAGTGGGGTCTTACTAGCGCTAAACACAACCTCAGAATGACCTCAGAACTCCTATTTGTCACACACCTACTAATAAATCCCATTATCTTGTTGGCTCTACTTCTAGCTATAATACACTGTTCCCTGGGGCGCAAGTCACTGCTTATTTGAACTCCTATTATAAGTCCCTCACTGTCAGGGCCGAGGTGACTACCAATTAATATTATCCTTCTATAGAGTTGTGGGAAAGAAAAATCATGGAGTATGATACCCCGAATATATTTACACACACACAAATAGCAAACAGTAGGCTAAAAGCCAAAATAAATCACCAACGACGAACTGCTCGTAAACAATTACCAGAGCAGGGGGTATGACACCCAAATAACTCACTGTACAGCTGTTTTGAGGGTGAGATGCGTGACAGCAAAACTCGGCAACGTAGATTGCTCCTCAGACAGCAGGGAGGGTCGAATGGTGTAGGTACAGTTGAAGGGCACACTGGAAGGGAGCCCAAGTCTCCAGAAATGCCTTCGGAATGTTGAGAACCAGCAGCAGGTGGTGAGGTGTTGTCAGGTGTGAGAGCTGAGGCGTTCTGTCCTTCTCCAAGCCGGTGGCGTGGAGCTTGGCTCGGTTAGACTACCCCCCTACCCCTGGACAAGGGGGTGGGGTAGTGGCGGGGAAGCCGGTGAACAAGCGCCGGCAGACGAGAGTGGTAGTTCAACCACTAATTAGGGGAAGACGAGGCAGGTACAGTTCCTCACACATGCCCCCACCAAAACATCTGCTGCACAGCTGATGTCGAAGAACTGCAGCTGACCAGGAGACATAAACAAACTTATAATACTTGAGTGCAGGAAACAAAACTTGTAAAAGACTGGAGTGCAGAAAAACAAAATAAAGAAAAGCTATTGCCGGCTGAGAAGGTCGGCTCCAATGTTGTCTGTCCCGGCAACATGAACAACCCTAAATTTATAGGGTTGAAGACCTAAAGCCCATCGTAGTACTCTATCATTTTTACCTTTGAATTTCTGAAGGTATATTAAAGGCTTGTGGTCTACTTCAAGGATAAATTCCTTACCTCGAAGATAGAAGTCAAACCTATGAATGCCGAATACGATGGCCAGGCATTCCCTCTCGATGGTAGAGTATCGTCGTTCCCGATCCAGTAGTTTCCGGCTGGCGTAAGAGATGGGATGTGGACGATCATCATTGTACTGAAGGAGTACAGCACCTAATCCATAGTTTGAAGCATCGGTACGTAGGACGAAGGTCTGGCTGGGGTCCGGAAGACGCAGAATAGGTCCCGACGTCAAGGCTTGCTTCAGCAGCTTGAACCGTTCAAGCAGATCTTCAGTCCACTGGAGGGGATCCCGTACCGGCTTCTTCAACAAGTCAGAGAGGGGGCCGGTAAGCTCAGAGGCCTGAGGAATGAAAGCTTTATAAAATTATATCAAACCTAGGAAACTATGGAGTAATTTCTTGGTGGTAGGAGGAGTCATGGAGGTGATGGCAGTCAACTTGCCAACTTGGGGTTGAAGATGGTCGCGGGACAAAACAAATCCCAGATAGTTGATGGACTCTGCTCCAAACCGGCACTTTTTAAGTTTGACAGTCAGACCGTTTTGTTGTAGTCTATCTAAAACAGACTTGAGGGCAGAGATGTGAGTGGGCCAATCAGATGAATACACAAAAAGAAACATTGGCCAAGCCAGCAAGCACAATCCTCATTAAGCGAATATAAGTGGCACAGGCCGTAACAAGACCAAAAGGCATCCGAGTAAATTCCATCAGGCCCTTGTGAGTGGGAAACGCAGTGAAGCGTCGAGCTTTGGCAGAAAGTGGAACCTGGTAATATGCCTTACTCAAATCTAGCTCTGAGAAGAACTCAGCACCAACGAACTTATGCAGCTCTGTCTCAATACTGCAGGATGGTTCAGCATGGAAAATAGTAACTGAGTTGAGTAACCTGTAATCAATGGCCATCCGATACGTACCGTCGGACTTCCTGACCATGATAACCGGAGAGCAGTGTGGAGAGGTTGAAGGTTGGATGATTCCTTGACTCAACATCTGCTCAACCTCTTCCTGGTAGTAGTGCTGGAGATGGATGTGATGGTAGTGGCAGTAGTAGTAATAATAATAATAGAAGTAGTAGCAATAATAGTAGTAGTAGTAATAATAATAATAATAGTAATAGTAGTAGTAGTAGTAATAATAATAGTAATAGTAGTAGTAATAGTAGTAGCAGTAGAAGTAGTAATTAAGAGGAAAACCAGTGAAGAAATCAATGCAAGTTACAAGGTGACGGTGCCCTTCAGAAGAAGGTGGAGACAAGGGATCTACCAAGTCAATGGTAACTCTGGAGAAGGGTTCAGTTACGACAGGTAACGGTTGAAGAGGTACTGGACGTAGCCTTCCCTTAGCTGACATACGTTGACACTTGTCGCAGGAACGGCAGTAATCCCGGATGTCTGCACACATCCCTGGCCAATAAAAGTCTTGCCATACCTTCATCTGGGTCTTCCAGTGGGAGAAATGTCCAGCCAAAGGACCTTCGTGAGCAACACGTAGGATGACGGGACGGCAATCGCTGGGAACAACCAAGGATAAACCATTTACCTTTTGAAGGTGATCCGAGGAGAGACATTTTCGGTACAGGAGGCCGTCCTCATGTATGAACTGGTATGTGGCACCATCCCGTGCCTTCTCAACTTCTTGAGTGGTAGCCTTTGACTGTAAACACGTCAAGGAAGGACAGGATTCCTGAAGTTGACGAAACTCATCAGGGGTTACAGTCAAAGGATGGAGCTTAGGCAGAACAAGAGGGTGGACCCGTTTAGATCGACCGGTTCTGGTCTCCACAGCACACACTTGAGTAGTTGAGGACTCAACTGGTGGTAGATACTGACATCCAGAAGGGAGGTTGTCCTTGTCTTGAGAGGAGAGGGAAGTTCCGGGCGAAAGCGAGTCATCAGGAGGCAACAGAGGATCTTGTAGGGAAGAAAAGTCAGTGGTGGCTTGGTCATGGTCACTATGGAGAAGATGGTTGTCATTATTGAGTTGAGAATCAGGACTATCAGGATCTTGTACTCCGGGAATATTCCCAACTAGAGCACTAGCAAATTTAATTGGGGCCCTTACAGCATCTGTCCAACCAGTGTAAAATGGGCACCGTAAGTAACACTTAACGACAGGAAATTCGTCGATGCGTCCCAAATAGTCAGCAACTTGTACTTTGGGGCAGAGTGATGGGTCAATGTCTGGCAAGGCTTCCTCAGAAATTACAACTCCAGAGCATCCAGTATCCCTAATTATAGAGGAAGACCATGACCCATTAATAGTCCCCGTAACTGAGAAGTTAGGCACTTTATGGTCCTCTAAACAAAATCCAACCTTATAGGGGGGTGTGGTAGTAGTTCCATCCTTGAATGCTCGAGGATTCCTGGGACAGCGTGGTCGTATATGTCCTGCTTCCCCACAATTGTGACAAGTCACGGTTGAGGGAGTCTGACTCCCAGGAGAAGGTAGAGGCTGGAGTGGAGTAGCAAGTCGAGGGGAGATTTTCTTAGCGTTGTTGTTGGAAGAGACCTTAGGATAGGCGTTGTGGGCGGATGCCCAGCCATCCGCTAGTTGTATTGCGTCCTTCAGCTTGGTAGGCCTTCTTTCCTTGATGAATAGGCGTATTTCTGCTGATAAGGAGGACAAAAATTGGTCAAAGATGATAAACTCCCTTAAATCAGCATAAACATTGGCCACAGAGGAAGACTCAATCCAAGAATCAAACATCCTCGATAACTGGGTAACAAACTGATGGTAGTTCTGTCCTACTCTAATCTTGTTTGACCTGAAATCCACCCGGTAGCCATCTGGAGTTTTACTGAAGCCTGTTAACAAGGCTTGCTTCAGTAACTCGTAATCCTCAGTGGTGGATGACGGAAGGGACGTGTAGAGTTCGGCAGCTTTACCAGTAAGGAGGCAACCCAGACGAATGGCAAAGGTATCTCTGGGTAAAACCAGCATCTCGACCACACGCTCAAACCTAGTTAAATAGGTGGCAATGTCCTCTTCATCCTTGTATGGTGGTAGACTAGGTCTGGAAACAGGATCATGTGATGGTAGGACTGAGGGCTTACCTTTAGCTGCAATTTCTGCCAGCTTGATCTCTTTCTCCCTCTCAGCTTTTCTTTCTTCTCTTTCCTTCTCAGCTTGTCTTTCTTCTCTTTCCTTCTCAGCTTGTCTTTCTTCTCTTTCTCTTTCCTTCTCAGCTTGTCTTTCTTCTCTTTCTCTTTCCTTCTCAGCTTGTCTTTCTTTTCTTTCTCTTTCCTTCTCAGCTTGTCTTTCTTCTCTTTCTCTTTCCTTCTCAGCTTGTCTTTGTCTTTCTTCTCTCTCAGCTTGTCTTTCTTCCCTCTCGTTTTTCTGTTGTTCAAGGATCCACTGGCCAATTTCCTTGCCCTGCAGACCGAGGATTTCACCCTGCTCCTTCAGTTCTTGAAAGGAAGACATGGAGAAGACCACACAGAGAACACAATACAAAAACAAAAAAAATTGGACAACACCTCACGTGCAAAATCTGGCAAAAGCAAGAGTTTGACGGCAATCAAAACACTCATAACATTACTCACGGGCCTCAGGCAGCAATGGCGCGCAGCAGCGACTTACAGATAACAACCCACAATCTGTAAAATGATAATAAATAATTGGTAGTTCTTATCCTGGAGAGGTCGCCAATATGTCAGGGCCGAGGTGACTACCAATTAATATTATCCTTCTATAGAGTTGTGGGGAAGAAAAATCATGGAGTATGATACCCCGAATATATTTACACACACACAAATAGCAAACAGTAGGCTAAAAGCCAAAATAAATCACCAACGACGAACTGCTCGTAAACAATTACCAGAGCAGGGGGTATGACACCCAAATAACTCACTGTACAGCTGTTTTGAGGGTGAGATGCGTGACAGCAAAACTCGGCAACGTAGATTGCTCCTCAGACAGCAGGGAGGGTCGAATGGTGTAGGTACAGTTGAAGGGCACACTGGAAGGGACCCCAATTCTCCAGAAATGCCTTCGGAATGTTGAGAAACCAGCAGCAGGTGGTGAGGTGTTGTCAGGTGTGAGAGCTGAGGCGTTCTGTCCTTCTCCAAGCCGGTGGCGTGGAGCTTCGCTCGGTTAGACTACCCCCCTACCCCTGGACAAGGGGGTGGGGTAGTGGCGGGGAAGCCGGTGAACAAGCGCCGGCAGACGAGAGTGGTAGTTCAACCACTAATTAGGGGAAGACGAGGCAGGTACAGTTCCTCACACATGCCCCCACCAAAACATCTGCTGCACAGCTGATGTCGAAGAACTGCAGCTGACCAGGAGACATAAACAAACTTATAATACTTGAGTGCAGGAAACAAAACTTGTAAAAGACTGGAGTGCAGGAAAACAAAATAAAGAAAAGCTATTGCCGGCTGAGAAGGTCGGCTCCAATGTTGTCTGTCCCGGCAACATGAACAACCCTAAATTTATAGGGTTGAAGACCTAAAGCCCATCGTAGTACTCTATCATTTTTACCTTTGAATTTCTGAAGGTATATTAAAGGCTTGTGGTCTACTTCAAGGATAAATTCCTTACCTCGAAGATAGAAGTCAAACCTATGAATGCCGAATACGATGGCCAGGCATTCCCTCTCGATGGTAGAGTATCGTCGTTCCCGATCCAGTAGTTTCCGGCTGGCGTAAGAGATGGGATGTGGACGATCATCATTGTACTGAAGGAGTACAGCACCTAATCCATAGTTTGAAGCATCGGTACGTAGGACGAAGGTCTGGCTGGGGTCCGGAAGACGCAGAATAGGTCCCGACGTCAAGGCTTGCTTCAGCAGCTTGAACCGTTCAAGCAGATCTTCAGTCCACTGGAGGGGATCCCGTACCGGCTTCTTCAACAAGTCAGAGAGGGGGCCGGTAAGCTCAGAGGCCTGAGGAATGAAAGCTTTATAAAATTATATCAAACCTAGGAAACTATGGAGTAATTTCTTGGTGGTAGGAGGAGTCATGGAGGTGATGGCAGTCAACTTGCCAACTTGGGGTTGAAGATGGTCGCGGGACAAAACAAATCCCAGATAGTTGATGGACTCTGCTCCAAACCGGCACTTTTTAAGTTTGACAGTCAGACCGTTTTGTTGTAGTCTATCTAAAACAGACTTGAGGGCAGAGATGTGAGTGGGCCAATCAGATGAATACACAAAAAGAAACATTGGCCAAGCCAGCAAGCACAATCCTCATTAAGCGAATATAAGTGGCACAGGCCGTAACAAGACCAAAAGGCATCCGAGTAAATTCCATCAGGCCCTTGTGAGTGGGAAACGCAGTGAAGCGTCGAGCTTTGGCAGAAAGTGGAACCTGGTAATATGCCTTACTCAAATCTAGCTCTGAGAAGAACTCAGCACCAACGAACTTATGCAGCTCTGTCTCAATACTGCAGGATGGTTCAGCATGGAAAATAGTAACTGAGTTGAGTAACCTGTAATCAATGGCCATCCGATACGTACCGTCGGACTTCCTGACCATGATAACCGGAGAGCAGTGTGGAGAGGTTGAAGGTTGGATGATTCCTTGACTCAACATCTGCTCAACCTCTTCCTGGTAGTAGTGCTGGAGATGGATGTGATGGTAGTGGCAGTAGTAGTAATAATAATAATAGAAGTAGTAGCAATAATAGTAGTAGTAGTAATAATAATAATAATAGTAATAGTAGTAGTAGTAGTAATAATAATAGTAATAGTAGTAGTAATAGTAGTAGCAGTAGAAGTAGTAATTAAGAGGAAAACCAGTGAAGAAATCAATGCAAGTTACAAGGTGACGGTGCCCTTCAGAAGAAGGTGGAGACAAGGGATCTACCAAGTCAATGGTAACTCTGGAGAAGGGTTCAGTTACGACAGGTAACGGTTGAAGAGGTACTGGACGTAGCCTTCCCTTAGCTGACATACGTTGACACTTGTCGCAGGAACGGCAGTAATCCCGGATGTCTGCACACATCCCTGGCCAATAAAAGTCTTGCCATACCTTCATCTGGGTCTTCCAGTGGGAGAAATGTCCAGCCAAAGGACCTTCGTGAGCAACACGTAGGATGACGGGACGGCAATCGCTGGGAACAACCAAGGATAAACCATTTACCTTTTGAAGGTGATCCGAGGAGAGACATTTTCGGTACAGGAGGCCGTCCTCATGTATGAACTGGTATGTGGCACCATCCCGTGCCTTCTCAACTTCTTGAGTGGTAGCCTTTGACTGTAAACACGTCAAGGAAGGACAGGATTCCTGAAGTTGACGAAACTCATCAGGGGTTACAGTCAAAGGATGGAGCTTAGGCAGAACAAGAGGGTGGACCCGTTTAGATCGACCGGTTCTGGTCTCCACAGCACACACTTGAGTAGTTGAGGACTCAACTGGTGGTAGATACTGACATCCAGAAGGGAGGTTGTCCTTGTCTTGAGAGGAGAGGGAAGTTCCGGGCGAAAGCGAGTCATCAGGAGGCAACAGAGGATCTTGTAGGGAAGAAAAGTCAGTGGTGGCTTGGTCATGGTCACTATGGAGAAGATGGTTGTCATTATTGAGTTGAGAATCAGGACTATCAGGATCTTGTACTCCGGGAATATTCCCAACTAGAGCACTAGCAAATTTAATTGGGGCCCTTACAGCATCTGTCCAACCAGTGTAAAATGGGCACCGTAAGTAACACTTAACGACAGGAAATTCGTCGATGCGTCCCAAATAGTCAGCAACTTGTACTTTGGGGCAGAGTGATGGGTCAATGTCTGGCAAGGCTTCCTCAGAAATTACAACTCCAGAGCATCCAGTATCCCTAATTATAGAGGAAGACCATGACCCATTAATAGTCCCCGTAACTGAGAAGTTAGGCACTTTATGGTCCTCTAAACAAAATCCAACCTTATAGGGGGGTGTGGTAGTAGTTCCATCCTTGAATGCTCGAGGATTCCTGGGACAGCGTGGTCGTATATGTCCTGCTTCCCCACAATTGTGACAAGTCACGGTTGAGGGAGTCTGACTCCCAGGAGAAGGTAGAGGCTGGAGTGGAGTAGCAAGTCGAGGGGAGATTTTCTTAGCGTTGTTGTTGGAAGAGACCTTAGGATAGGCGTTGTGGGCGGATGCCCAGCCATCCGCTAGTTGTATTGCGTCCTTCAGCTTGGTAGGCCTTCTTTCCTTGATGAATAGGCGTATTTCTGCTGATAAGGAGGACAAAAATTGGTCAAAGATGATAAACTCCCTTAAATCAGCATAAACATTGGCCACAGAGGAAGACTCAATCCAAGAATCAAACATCCTCGATAACTGGGTAACAAACTGATGGTAGTTCTGTCCTACTCTAATCTTGTTTGACCTGAAATCCACCCGGTAGCCATCTGGAGTTTTACTGAAGCCTGTTAACAAGGCTTGCTTCAGTAACTCGTAATCCTCAGTGGTGGATGACGGAAGGGACGTGTAGAGTTCGGCAGCTTTACCAGTAAGGAGGCAACCCAGACGAATGGCAAAGGTATCTCTGGGTAAAACCAGCATCTCGACCACACGCTCAAACCTAGTTAAATAGGTGGCAATGTCCTCTTCATCCTTGTATGGTGGTAGACTAGGTCTGGAAACAGGATCATGTGATGGTAGGACTGAGGGCTTACCTTTAGCTGCAATTTCTGCCAGCTTGATCTCTTTCTCCCTCTCAGCTTTTCTTTCTTCTCTTTCCTTCTCAGCTTGTCTTTCTTCTCTTTCCTTCTCAGCTTGTCTTTCTTCTCTTTCTCTTTCCTTCTCAGCTTGTCTTTCTTCTCTTTCTCTTTCCTTCTCAGCTTGTCTTTCTTTTCTTTCTCTTTCCTTCTCAGCTTGTCTTTCTTCTCTTTCTCTTTCCTTCTCAGCTTGTCTTTGTCTTTCTTCTCTCTCAGCTTGTCTTTCTTCCCTCTCGTTTTTCTGTTGTTCAAGGATCCACTGGCCAATTTCCTTGCCCTGCAGACCGAGGATTTCACCCTGCTCCTTCAGTTCTTGAAAGGAAGACATGGAGAAGACCACACAGAGAACACAATACAAAAACAAAAAAAATTGGACAACACCTCACGTGCAAAATCTGGCAAAAGCAAGAGTTTGACGGCAATCAAAACACTCATAACATTACTCACGGGCCTCAGGCAGCAATGGCGCGCAGCAGCGACTTACAGATAACAACCCACAATCTGTAAAATGATAATAAATAATTGGTAGTTCTTATCCTGGAGAGGTCGCCAATATGTCAGGGCCGAGGTGACTACCAATTAATATTATCCTTCTATAGAGTTGTGGGGAAGAAAAATCATGGAGTATGATACCCCGAATATATTTACACACACACAAATAGCAAACAGTAGGCTAAAAGCCAAAATAAATCACCAACGACGAACTGCTCGTAAACAATTACCAGAGCAGGGGGTATGACACCCAAATAACTCACTGTACAGCTGTTTTGAGGGTGAGATGCGTGACAGCAAAACTCGGCAACGTAGATTGCTCCTCAGACAGCAGGGAGGGTCGAATGGTGTAGGTACAGTTGAAGGGCACACTGGAAGGGACCCCAATTCTCCAGAAATGCCTTCGGAATGTTGAGAAACCAGCAGCAGGTGGTGAGGTGTTGTCAGGTGTGAGAGCTGAGGCGTTCTGTCCTTCTCCAAGCCGGTGGCGTGGAGCTTCGCTCGGTTAGACTACCCCCCTACCCCTGGACAAGGGGGTGGGGTAGTGGCGGGGAAGCCGGTGAACAAGCGCCGGCAGACGAGAGTGGTAGTTCAACCACTAATTAGGGGAAGACGAGGCAGGTGCAGTTCCTCACACTCACACTATATGACTTTCCTAAGGTATTGTCATTTAATGTGTAGTCTACAGGGCCCTTATTCACGAAAATTCTAGAGTATTCAGAACGACTTAGACTTGAGGGCTGTGCTGGAGAACTAGGCTGAGCAAATTCCTTAAGTGTTATTTACGATTATGCTTAAGGCTCGCTGAGCAAAGTATTCGGGGGTGAAAGATACAAGTATGAAAAAGACATCGAGCAAAAGAGACGAAAAGAGAAAATAGAAAAAACTGACACTGGTATCTCATTCCAATATCAGTTTTATATTCCAAATACTTAAATGGAAGGTCATACGAATTTTGAGAGTGAAAAAGAAGACAAATATGTGTTATTTTTATGATTTTGCCTCGGAGCAAGGTTTGTTTACATCAGCTGATTGACTGATTCAGCTCTCGTCACCGCCATCACTAACTTGACGCCTGACGGTCGATGATTCGATGTTATAGATGCGTTTGGTGGATATATGTGCCTTGTAATTGTACCTTTGTTCTTGGATGTACCAGAATCTATCTAGTCTCCTTTCAAATACCATCACTGCATCTCATATAATAAGGTCCTCATGTTGGGCAGTAGTCTTTTTGCCTTTGGTAGCTTCCTTATATTCTGATGTTCTTCTCATGTCTTATGTTCTCCACATTGTACGTTCTTTATATAATATCTCCATTCCTCCCATCACTCTACACTGTAATCAGGTCTTCTCTTTCCCTTCTTTGTTCCAATGACTGGAGATGTATGTATGTATGTGTGGTGCCGGGGGGCCATCTTTGGTCTTTTACTTCAAATCCCACCGTTAGACACCAGTGTGGTGCCGGGGGCCAGGTTTCTTTTTTCTCTCGTTGACTTTTATTAGACACCAGTGTGGTGCCGGCGATTCTCCTTTAATAATTCTTTACTTTAACTCCTTATCTCTTATTATTCCTGCTGCCACCACCCACGGTTTTTTGTAAAGGGGCATGGGGGCCCTTTATAAGAATGTATTTTACTTTAAGTGAACTTATTTAATATCATCAAACTCCAATACTAGAATATATATTTAACACCTTTGGTAGAGTAGGCTGAGTTCTCCTCAGGACACGTAAGAACGTTGGACGTTTTTCATATCCTGGTTTCAAGAGTGTTGAGCACCTCCAAATTACTTACCTTACCACTTTTGAGTCAGATGTTATTTTAAAGAATTGACCAGTTAAATTTTGATAACAAATATATTTCATACCTTCCAATTTACTTTCTCCCACTATTATTAGGCCTGATTAATAGGTGAAAGAGTCACCCGAACTGAATAACATAGTACAAACTAGGTCCGATCACTTTCCTAGGTTCATACATATCACACACTTTATATCCCTCCTATATCAGACTCCATAACCTTTCCCCCCTCCCCCCTTTGAACATATTTTCCCGGGCATAGTATTTGAAATTTAGATAATTACTAGGAGTGGTTAACCAACCGTCTCTTAGGATGTTGATCAAAGGATCTCACATCATACTTAATTGAACTTATTGAACACTGCCCACTATTAACATACGGTTTATTTTCTATGTTCCCACATGGAATGGCTACAGGCCCCGAAGGTTCTTCTATTCATTGTACTAACTGGTTACCAAGGTCACACGTGGTCACGGTTCCTGACAAAGGACAATATATTATGTTGGGCGTCATTCCCACTTTGGCTTGTACTTTTCACTAAGTTACATTGTGTGATAGTGTTCACTGTGTATTTGTGTTGTCGTGGAGACCGCTGCAAACATACATCATATTAAGACACGTCCTGCTTCTATAGCTTATCCAGGCAGAGAGGGCTGTGACCATGCGGCCATATTTCACTACCTTATTTCACCTATACGGGTAAATATTATTCAACTTGACTTACATATTATTGACAACTCCCCCTTCAGGGTGAAAATACTGATATTATAGAAGGATTTCTCTATGAGGGAACGTAAATACCTCACCTGCAAACATACACCACATTAAGACACGTCCTGCTTCTATAGCTTATCCAGGCAGAGAGGGGTGCATTTTCTCTCCCTCGCCTCAGGCGGGACGCCCTGCCTGATAAGTTGTCAACTAGTGTTTTTCTATCCCCCATTTGCTCTCTCTTACCTCTTTACAAAACAAATCCCTTAACTAAACACTATAAAGAGAATTTATGGTTAATGTGAGTAAAAACATTTGGGAAGGCGTACAGTGTGGGTTGCGAAGAATGTTACAACCACATGACTAGTAGCTAAAGACTGTGGCATTTTCAATTTTTTGCGGGAGTCGTGTAACGCGCCCGATTTTTTAAAAAAATGTATAAACAAAACAAAAGAAAGAAGAATCCTGAAAGGGGCTTAGGTCGTGGCATCACATATGGATATATATATGTGTGTGTGTGTGTGTGTGTGTGTGTGTGTGTGTGTGTGTGTGTGTGTGTGTGTGTGTGTGGATAGAATTAAGCCATATAGATTAAATAAAACTTTTGAAATTTAAGTAAAAATGCAGAACACGACCTTCTGCCCTTTCTTTTTTCTCTCCTTCCCTACATACTATACATAGTGTACTCAACACATCTGTGAAGGTTTCAGGCGGGGTTCACCATTATTTATCTCGCAAAACATCTTTAAAGTTATGCTAGATTATGTTATGTTATGTTGGTTATGTTATGTTATGTTAAGTTATGGTTAGGTTACGGTTATATTATGGTTAGGTTAAGTTCGGTTATATAAGATTTTTACATTATTACCCAATAGTTAGGGTTCTTAACCTTAGGTTTTTTTCTGGATTTGGCTGAAAAATGTAAGAATTTTACATAACCGAACCTACCCATAACCTAACCTAACACCCTTAACCTAACCATAACTTAACATAACCTAACCAATCTAACATAACATAACCTAACATAACTTCAAAGACGTTTTGCGAGGTAAATAATGGTGACCCCCGCCTGAAACCTTCACAGATGTGTTGAGTACACTATGTATAGTATGTAGGGAAGGAGAGAAAAAAGAAAGGGCAGAAGGTCTTATTCTGCATTTTTACAAAAATTTACTATAATTCATTTATCTTGGCTTTCCTCATTTTCCTTTTCAATTACTATCTTTCTACATGCAAGGGAGTCTTGACCAAGAATGCACAAGGAAAAAAACTGATAAAAAGGTACAGACTGGACCGTGAAGGAATAATATTGGTGACTCACCAATATATGATTCCTTCACGGTCCAGTCTGTACCTTTTTATCAGTTCAGCGTCGTCATACAGGTTAAGAATGTCTTTTCTAGGCCTATATACTTTTGGCTTCCTTATTCCAACTTGTTGTTCGTCCAATAAGTGCTGCAGTGAGGACTTAAGAGTCTTCACCGGGGTCACTCAACTTTGGCGTCTGTTAAGTGTACTTGGGTATGCTAAAAAATTTTGGTAAATAACACTTAAGAAATCGGCCGAGACTTAAGTGCGGAACTCGAAAAAATTCGTCTGCTAAGTATGCTTAGCATAGCTAAGAATTTTTGTGAATACGGGCCCAGGCCTATTACCTTTACCTACACTCATAATGCTACACTTGTTAACAGTAAACTGCATCTGCCATTTCTCTGACCACTCGTACAGCCTATTTAAGTCATCCTGCAGCACCCTAGCATCATCTAAATTCTTTACCGGTCTTCCTATCTTTGTGTCATCGGCAAATTTACTAATATCACTGTTTATTCCTGTCTCTAAGTCATTTATATAGATTATGAATAACAATGGTCCTAGTACTGATCCCTGTGGTACTCCACTAGTGACATTACCCCATTCTGATTTCTTCCCATTAATCTGTACCCTCTGTTCCCTACTAGTAAGCCATCCCCTAATCCACTCTAGTATCTTCCCACCTATGCCATGAGCCTTGACTTTACTTAACAGTCTCCAATGGGGTACTCTGTCAAAGGCTTTACTGAAGTCCAAATAAACTATATCATACTCGTCCCCCTTATCTATGGTTTCAAATACTTTCCTATAGAAGGTTAATAAATTTGTCAGGCAGGACTTCCCCTTGCTAAAACCATGTTGACTATGACTAATTAGCTTGTGTTCATCTAAATGTTTTCTAATTGCCCTTGCTATGATAGCTTCTAACATCTTGCCTACCGCTGATGTTAAACTAATTGGGCGGTAGTTACTACTTTCTGCCTTATCTCCTTTCTTGAATATAGGAACTACATTTGCCTGCCTCCATAGCCTAGGAACTACTCCAGTGTCTAGGGATTTTCTAAAAATCATCGCAATGGGTTCAACGAGTTCTTCTCTACATTCCCTAAGAATCCTCGGAAAAATGTCGTCCGGCCCTGGAGATTTAGTCTTTTTAAGTCTATCTATTTCCTTGCTAACTACTTCCCTACTTATGACTATTTCCCTTAATTTATCAACCTCTTGTTCCCTAAAGATCTGTACTGGTTCCAGTTCCCTACCCGACTCTTCCTGAGAAAATACGGACAAGAAGTATTTATTTAATTCCTTACTAATTTCCTCACCATTTTCTATCAAGCTGCCATCCATTCCTTTAAGAGGTCCTATTCTTTCCTTTGTTTTAGCCTTGTACAGCTGATAGAATCCCTTTGGATCCTTCTGGGCATCTCTAGCTATCCTAACCTCATAACTCCTCTTTGCGGTCCTAATATCCTTTTTAACTTTCTAGGTCATTATACTACCCTACTACCTGCACTTCTCCCCTTTTAATTCTCCTATAGAGTCCCCTTTTAAATCCAATTCCCCTACTAATTCTGCTATTCATCCATTTTGGATCATTTCTATTTGATCTAATCCTCCTCTTAGGTATATACTGTTCCTGCCCTGTATGAATTTCCCTAACTATGCTATTATAATGCAATTCTACCTCAATGTTTTGATCCTCCTCTCTGCCTACTCCTATTCCCTCCCAATCTATACTCTGGAGGTGGTGTCTGAGGCCCTGGTAATTGGCTTTTCTAAAATCTGGTACTAAAGCAGTGTTTTGTTCTATCTCCCTCTTTGCATTAATCTTGAATCTAATTTCATGGTGGTCACTAACATCAAATCTAGCTCCTATCTCAACCTGACTGACCAAAGTTTCATTATTCGTGAAGACCAGATCTAAAATATTTCCCTGTCGCGTTGGTTCCCTTACAAGTTGTGTGGAAAAAAACCATCCTGGACGACATTTAAGAATTCCTCCGAGCACCCGTCTCCTGTCATACTATCCCAGTCTATTCTGCTATAATTAAAGTCCCCCATAATGCACACATTATTATGCCTAGATGCCCTTGCAAGCTCCTGCATCAGGGGTGCACTAGCTGCTTCGTCTAAATTCGGAGGCCTATATATAATCCCTACAACAAACTTTTCCCTCCTATAATAATGTCAATCCATAATGATTCTGTATTCCTATCTGTTTTTATTGTGGTATTGACATAGCTATTTAATGTGTTTCTAACGTACAGTGCCACACCTCCCCCTCTCCTCCCTACTCTATCCCTGTGAAAGTAAAATTATGTTA
>JAPQNM010000040.1:12469801-12494639 GCA_029783475.1 Metacarcinus magister | reverse complement strand
GTGTTTCTGAAACTTCGTACGATGAAAATGTCAAATTCAATGCGAACACGGTGGGTGACGCCGACACATGCCGTACTAATAGGTGATGACATCGAGGTACGGCTGCCGTATCTGTTAGCACTTATAGGCACAGCTTACATGTACAGCAGCCGTATCCTCATAGTGCTCGCTTATAAATACGACACGTGCCAAACTTTTGGGTAATGAAATATAAAAAGCTTATTTAACCAAACTGTACCAAACCAAACCTAATATAACTTGAAAGATGCTTTACTAGGTAAATAATAAGGCACAGGCCGTAGAAATAGCGGATTATTCTGGTGATAACTTCCTAAGTGTTTTTGAAACTTTGTACGATGAAAATATCAAATTTAAAGCGAACACGGTGGGTGACGCTGGCACATGCCGCCGTATCAATAGGGGATGACAACGGGGTACGGCTGCCGTATCTATAAGCACTTCATTTAAGGAATTGTCTCCACTTAGCCATGTGCAAATTACTAAGAACACAAAACACCCATAACAATGACTGTGTGTAATATGTTTAAACAATACACTAAACCTTTACCTATACATGATTACCCCTTTCTATTAATCTAACACATGATCATCCTTGTTTTAATTTAACACATGATCATCTCTCTTAAAGGGCACATAGAAACACCCGCAACTTGGTTGAGCGAGGTATTGGACAGCTGAAGAGACGCTTTCATGTCCTTCATGGAGAAATTCGTCTCAGTCCACAGAAGACCTGCCAAATTGTGACCTGCTGTGCTGTCCTCCACAACATCTGCAAGGACAGGAACATTGACATTCCTGTAGAAGATGAATGTGCCCAAGCTGATGAGGTATTTGACGATGGGAATGTTGTAGGAGGTCTCATTCACGAGATTGAGGATGTGCCACAGAAAGGTCTGGCTTACAGACAACATATAGCCAGACAATACTTTCAGTGAGCGGTCACCAAGAAGGTGGCACTTTGCTTGTACATGGTTTTCCTCAAACAAAGTTTTGAGGGAACTTTCATTAAGAATTCATGCATCATGCACAGAGCCAGGCCACTTTGATACAAGGCTGATTATCTTGTAGTTTGCATCAAAAACTAATTGTATGTTCATACTGTGGTAGTTCTTTCTGTTTACATAGTCCACTTCATTTTCTTTGGGTGTAACTATTCTAATATGAGTACCATCTCACACTGGTTTGGTTTGGCCAAAACTCATCACTAGAGCACTGCTGCATTCTTCTTGTAACCAAGTACCTTAAAGTCATTAAAATTTACTTTTCCGCCCTGAGAGAATGTTGATTCCAAGTGAGCTGTTGAAGGTCCGTTCTCACCATGTCGGTAACAACAGAGACTATCAACTCACCATTAAACATATATGCAACTACATGAAGGAAAAGGAAAGCAAAGATCTTATCATGTAAATAAAGTTGTTTATGTTTATAAAAAATATTGTATTAGTCACCTTACAAACAGTGCCTACACCCATGATAAAATAAAACCCAAATAAAACAAAATAGTCTTGCTCCTAGCAGTACCGAGCTGAGAAGGAAGTCGTGTTCCCTTTACAGATAAATTGATATTTGTTTCCAACACAGTCAAGTGGAGAAAACCTGCATCACACCTGGACAGGTAAGCCAAGGTCTTGTACCGATCACAGCCACAAACTTTGTTTTCTTTCTCTCCATCACAAGTTAATTAAGTCTTGCTCCTATCCCAGCCTTGTTCAGCAGTTTCATTTCCCCTCATTGGAAAATATAGTCATGCTCCTGTCACAGAGAAGTAGATTAAATTTTCTTCCAATCACAGACAAAAGTGATCTTGCTCCCATCACAGCCAAGTAGAAGAAAATCAGTTACCATCACAGATAAAAATAATGTTTTCTAACCATCACAGCAAAGTAGAGAAAACTTTGTTCCCATCACAGCCAAGTAAAATAAGTTATATTCCCATAGCAAAGTTTTGTTCCCATCACAGCAAATTACAAAAAAAACAGTTCATAATGTTTTCTAACAATCACAGCAAAGTAGAGGTAGTTCTATATTCATCACAGATAAATAACATTTGGTTTTGTACAAGTTCAGCGTCCCACCCGGGCATTTAAGCCAAGGTCAGCATCCCTACCCGGACATTTAAGCCAAGGTCAACAACAACTCGGACAATAAAGCCAGAGTCTTCATCCCACCCAGGCATTTAAGCCAGAGTCTTCAACCCACCCAGGCATTTAACCCAAGGTCGGCGTCCCACCCGGGCATTTAAGGCAAGGTCAGCATCCCACCCTGGCATTTAAGCCAGGGTCAGCAACAACTCAGACAATGAAGCCAGAGTCTTCATCCCACCTGGACATTTAAGCCAAGGTCTGCAGAAATCCTTACTATTTGGGTTCCCTATTAGCATTCTTGATCAGAATTCTGAGATATTCAGAACCCAGATAAAAAAATTGCTTTATGGCCCTTCTAACAGCTATATCATCCACTTCTTCTTCAGAAGAGCCAGATGAGGCAGATGGCAGAGGGACCACAACAGGAGCGGTTTGATCCCTCCCAGGAGCCTCAAAAAGGAAGGAGCAAAATGCAGGTAGATCTGCCCCTGCCATTGAAGCAGATCTGAATTAAGAGTAATGTATTTAAGAAAGCTTTATTTTGCTGTTATTGATGTGATTTTGTTTCACACAAGAGGTCATAGAGTTTAATATTACTTAGTGACTTATTTATAGTAACATTTATTTGCAACATTTCTTTATACTGGTACTGTATTTCCTGACATTGTATAGGTAAACACAAACTTTTTCAAAGCTTCAAAAGGGCATCTAGCATGGAAGAAAACTAAATGTGCTGAAACCAACACTGCATTAATACTTTACCTTGATTCCTCACTGGAGCAGAATGGCTCAGCCAAAGCATCCGAGTCCATTGCAGCTGGTGGTTCCGTACCATCAAATACGTGAGATTGGTGACCTTTGATATCATAGATCACCTCATCTACCGTATTTAATGTTGTGGTTGTTGGAGGACCACCTGTAAAGAAAACATAGTAAATAAGATCATTACATATATAGCACATTTTTGCAACTGGTAGCTGAAAATAAAACTTAAAATATAGGTAGAAATGTTATGTACCAAAATGTGGAGATATTTAGAGCATTACGTTAATTATGAAGAAAATAATAGGTAATTATACTTTGGTCTCAAGTATAACATCATTTAAAAGAACCAAATAAATTATAAAAGCTTACCAGTTTGGCTATGCTCCTTTCTGAAGCGACAAATGACAGCTTTGCTCTTGCGAAGGGCGTTGAACCACTTGGTCTCGCATTCCTCCTAGCTTCTTTGGACAGACCCGGTGCAGACACTGCCAATACAAGTATGTGACTGAGTATTGGAAAAAACTTATATTTCTCCTACCCTTTTATAACAGTAAATAAATTTTTAAAGGAAAACTATTATAATTTCTTGAAAATGCACCATTACTGACACACACACACACACACACACACTAATATGAAATGTACACACTATTCATAAGTGATTAATATAGTAGTTGTTACCTACATTCTCTTCACTGCTATTGATCCTATATATAAATAGAGACCAAACGCCACTCTGCAAGAATTTTAAAGACATCTTAGTACACACTTTCACATAGATTAGGTAGGTAGATCCCCATTGTTATCAGCCATAAGCTGTTCAACTGCTTGCCCAGCAGCAGAATGTAAGGTAAGGGAACACTCCCCTTGGTAAATTGAAATATATAGGAGAGAGCGGGGTAAGACGAGCCATTTTTCGCTTTGCGCAAGTTCTCTCTAGAACACAAGCGTAATGAATACAAATTAAAATGTCATATGAAAATTCCATCTTTCAAGCATACCTGAAGCCACTTTCAGCTTTATTTCTCCTTTCCTAATGTCATGCCGGTCACTCAAAAATAATATCTCAAATGGCTCAATTTACCCCATATGTACATGGGGTAAGTTGAGCCACCCCATGGGGCAAGTTGTTCCATGCTTGGTAAGTTATGAAAATGATGAAACAACAAAAGAAACAAGTTTAGTTACATAAAAGAGGTTTATTACATGCTGTGAAATACATAAAGGAAACCTATTATGACAGCAAGTATTTATTGTATATATTTTGGCAAACTCATAAGCTAATAAACAACACCTTTCTACTGACAATTCATGAAACATATCTGGCAGTAATTTGACATGGTTTGTTAGATCCTTCTTCATATCAGGAGGAAATACTCTTTGTTTTAGGGACAATCCTGTATAGCCAGTCGGTTTTTTTTTAATAGCCTATATATACTTAAAACATTTTCAATAGGCTTAACAATTATATTGGTTGTTACTCTAAAATTTGATACTCAGCTAGGCTTTGAAAATAATCTTTGCATGGTTAGTAGATACAAAATTTTATCATTAGTATGATGGATCAACTTGCCCCAGTTGTTGTGGCTCAATTTACCCCATCCTTGATTTTCTAATATATGTTCTCGTATCACCTAATAACAGCATGCCTTGGTTTATTACTTATTCCCTGCAAATGCACTTAAAGTTATGCTATACATGGAAGTTAGGAGGTTAGGCAATATCTAAATAATATATGAATAAGCTTTGCACATTCCTGTTTCATAGTTTTTTCACTTTTAGAGCTGAGCAAATGTTTTTTTGGGGGCAGCTCATCAGCGTCTGCTGCTCAGCTTGAAACAATGTGGGGAGGGTTGGAGTAGTGTTATTGCTTTCCCATATATGGCGTTAGTTCTCTGGTCCAGCTTTTCAAATATGAGTAAAAGCCTGTGGCTCAACTTACCCCATGACTCAACTTACCCCGCTCTCCCCTACATATACCCACCCCCTCTGGACATTTACCTAACCTTACCTAACATAGCCTAATTTAACATTAACCTAACGTAACCTTACCATAAAACAAACCTAACCTAACATAATTAACCTTACATAAATTCAAAGACGCTTTGTGAGGTAAAAAAATGACGAGCACCGCCTGAAAACTTCACAGATGGGTTGATTACACTATGTATAGTATGTACGACTTCATATTTACATCAATATCATCCAAATATGAGGATCTCCTGAGACCGGGCGACAGGTGTGCGGAAATAACTCTCTCTCTCAGCTCCCAATACAAGAGAACTACTTAATACTACGTTACAAGATATATATGATACATACCTTATCGGGCTATTTTAACAACAAATTTTTTTTCTATCACTATTTGTTACATACCGTAGGAATCAGCAAAGTTTGCAGAACTCAAATCAGTGATTGAAAATACAATGCATGTAAAACTAAGGTAGTTACAGCGAGTTTAATTAGTTTAATTAGAAAAATTCTGTATGCACTATCTTCTTTTCCTTAGATTTTCGTATTATAGGCACATTCACACTGCAATCAATTTATGCTCATGATATGCATCAATGTATAACAATGACGATGGTAGGAAAAAACTTGCTGATTAACATATAATAGAGTCTGGAGCAATTATAGCTGCAGTAAATGCAGTATTTAGATGGCCAGAAGATGTGAGGAAATAAAAGAAGCCGTAAACTCCTGTGAGCGTGGTGATATTGCGTAGATGATAGTGTGGCTAGTAAATTTCTAGTTCCTCCCAATGCATTTGGATGTAAATAACACACTTTTCGTATAAATATTGATCCATTTCGAACGATTTTGACATTCATTTTCGTCGCAAATGCATATCTAATAAGACATCCCCATCAACCCCCAACAATTCTGGGGACCTGTGTGAATGCAGGGTTCTTGGGGGAAGACAAAATACAATGATTGTCAGTAAGTAGTTTGGTAATTCTGCATAACTACTGCTTCGACGATATCGATATAAATATGAAGTCGTACATACTATACATAGTGTACTTAACACATCTGTAAAGGTTTCAGGCGGTGCTAACCATTACTTAGCTGGTAAAGCATCTTTCAAGTTATGTTATGTTAGGTTATGGGGTAGAATTTTACATCTTCACCGAAATAAATTGTCTGCAACGCGTCCAACTTTCTATTGTTGGTCATAGAGAACATTTAATAGCTTCTAAATTAACCTAGGTAAAGATTCGAAAGACGACCCAGTCTGTTTTTTGGACAAAACTATTTTTTTCTGATAAATTTTGGTGTTTTGAATTCATCTGATGTTTGTTTGTTATGCCATGCATTTTTTTCCCAAGGTAAAAATTGCCACAAAAAAGACAGATTAATTCAAAACCATCAAAATCAATAAGAGAACAAATTTCTTTAAGTAAGCCTAAGCAAACCTAATTAAACCTAACTTAACCAAAGCAAACCTAATTAAACCTAACCTAACCTATCTGAACACGTATCTGAGGTTGAATTTGCAGTGCATTACAAAGGTAGTGAGATATCGAGTGGGTCATCTTACAAATCTTTACCTGGTTTGGTCATGTAAGGGTAGATTTAGTTAGGTTAGGCTTAATTAGGTTTGCTTAGGTTTAATTAAGTTTACTTAAAGCAATTTTTCTCCTATTGATTTTGATGGTTTTGAATTAATCTGACTTTTTTTGTGGCAATTTTTACCTTGGGGAAAAAAAATTACCTGGCATAGCAAATATACATCAGATTAATTCAAAACACATCAAAATCTATCAGAAAAAATTTGCTTTGTCCAAAAAACAATCTGGGTCGTCTTCCGAATCTTTACCTGAACCTAACATAACATAACCTAAATTAACCAAACCTTAACCTACATTGACAAATAACGGAACCTTGTTCAAACCAAACTAAACTTTACTTTTCGAAGAGGTCTCACAGAAAACATTGAATATCTCACAAACTAAGAATTTGCGACGGAATTTTAATTAAGAAAACCTTTTCAAAATGCAACAGGTAATGCAAAAATACAACCCTGAATTCTCTAGAGCATTCTAATGAAGATGTAAAATAATACTGGTTATGGTTAGTTAGATAAGGTTATGGTTACATTAGGTTTGGTTGGGTACGGTTTGGCTCGGTTAGGTTCGTTTATATAAGCTTTTCATTACCCAAAAGTTAGGCATTTCACTCGATTTTTTTCCGGATTGCCATATTAAAGCCTGAATCTGTCAATTTCTCTAAGTCAATTACTCGAAATCAATTGCTCGAGAAATAATTTCTCAAACTATCAATTGCTCAACAGTAAATTGCTCTAAATAATAACCTAACCTAAATAGAAATGTACCCGTTCTTGATTTTAACTGTTCAATTAACAATAATAAAGTTGTATTTCTTTATCATATTTTTGGATATTATTCATTAAACTAACTTTTTTCGATCAATCTCCCTTTCGAGCAATTGATTGTTCGAGATAATATTTTTCGAGCAATTGATTTTAAAAAATTTACCGGATACCTTATGGGCTATATTTGATTATAATGACGAGCACAACCTGAAACCTTCACAAATGTGTTAAGTACACTATGTATAGTATGTAGAACTTCATATTTCTATTGATATCGTCCGAGCAGTAGTTATGTAGATTTACCAGCAGTTTCGAATACATTTAATGAGCTTTATTTTTTCATATATTTATTTTCTAAGTGTGATCTGAAGGATTACCTTACCCAGAAGGTGATCCCAGCATTGTACATCATTCTTGGCAACTCACCCAGTCTTTTCAGGTGTCCAAACCATCTCAGTATTCATATCAAATTATTGTTGTAATTTACTTAGAAAATAATGTCTTTTAAGGTAAACATGATAGAAAACCAAGAACATTTATTGACTTGTAAATACAATAGATTAGATTATCTTAGATTATAAACAAACATTCAAGACATAAACCCATATAAATTAATGAATACAAGTATGTACAGGTTTGGGAGACTGCACTTTGTAAAAATTGAAAATGAAAGTAGCTGAGGAATAATATGGAGATAACATTAGTGTTTTCTCCCGAGGTTAATACTTACATGTCAGATATAATTAAGGTATGTTCCTATCAAATTTGTTATTTTATGTCGCCTCTATCTGTATATAGACAGTTAGGTACAGTAGGTGTTGTGTTATTAATAGATAGTCGGGTCTTAGGGCGTTTCTTGACCATCTGTTGTAAGACGAATTCCTTATTACCGAGACGGCGATATTAAACAACGTCTTACTTCATTATATATACGAATGTATTGACTTCACTGTCTTAATTACTTATTCTATAACTTCAAAGGATCTTAGTGCATTGTTCCTGGGTGAACCTCAGTCTCTGACAGATAAGAAAATTAGCTTAAACGTCTCCGACAGTGGAAATCTAAGATTCTGCGGCTACTTCCTCTGGTCGGCTTGTAAAATGTAAACAAAAAACCCCCCAGTCTCAGTCCAAGTCCCCATATCGATATATATCGATGCAGCGACACTCGGCTTGAGGAACGCGGCATTGTGATTGGCTGAGCTCGGCTCATAATCATTGCGGGAGTCGCTATCGGGTCCAGAGTCTGCCCACGTCACTGGCGAGGGCAGGGCGTCTGGAAATGTGATGAAGATTTCGGAAATATGCGTCCTGGTCGGGAAGACTCGAAAGGAATATTGAGTTTTTTCGTATGGATTTTTACCAACGTTTGCAAAAAAATATCAAAATCTTTCGCTTTACTTAGTTCGTTTTCAAATGTGTTGGCCGTGGACTTGTTTTTAGATGGAGGAATTAAATTTCTAATGATATTCCAGGTAGAGGCAATATTATTTTTAGAATTAAGTAGTTGTTCATGATAATACTTTCTCCTTGTTTTAAATATAGATTATTTAACTTTCTTTTTCAAGTCTTTGTATTGGGCCTGTAGAATATGGCTAGATCTGTGTCCCTTGAGATTACGTTGTGCGGCATTTCTTGCTGTTATTGCTTCACGAATCTCATCGGTGATCTACGGGGCAGGGGGACAGCGTATTTCCTTTGTAACTATCGGAGCGCAGCAATTGAGGCACTTGTTTATCGTCGATGTTAGTATGTATACTTGTTCATTTATATTATATTGTTACGGGACAAACCCCTTTTTCACTTCCCTCCCCTCCAAGGCAGGGTGTCGCCAAACACGTTACCTCTCCTTTACCTGAGGTAACGCCCTCCTGGGAATCGTGTAGCGGGGGTTGGCGAGACGGGAAAAGGGGGTTTTAAAACAAATCACACACAGACAACACTATTCCTTTCCTGGTATATTTACAAACAACACGCTTACAGGTTACAGCACAATAGTACAGACTCAGGGCACAAAGAGTTCTCCACAAGAGGTTCACCCAGAACACACACAGCCTCCACAAGTCCACACACAGCAACCTCCACAAGTCCATGCACTCCCTTAGTGAGGACAGGCCTAAGGAAGCCAGGGATGCCATTTCTCCGGCCACCCTGTCCACTTCCATCCAAGGCCCTGCCCTTCACTCGCCCAGGATGCACACAACAACCTCCACACAGCCAGTCAGCCACTCCCTTAGTGAGGACAGGCCTAAGGAAGCCAGGGATGCCATTTCTCCGGCCACCCTGTCCACTTCCATCCAAGGCCCTGCCCTTCACTCGCCCAGGATCGGCCTTCCTCCGCTGTGTCCCTCTGTCTCTGTCTCTCACACTCCTCACTCTCTCACTCCCTCGCTCCTTCTCCAGCCAACCACCAGGCACATCTCTCAAACACACCCCACCACGACTGCGTATCGCTGAAAACACAGATACGTAGGTCGCCTTATCTCTGACACATGTCAACTCTCACACGGACCCCTACATCCCCAGGGAGGCCTGAGTGACCCACCGCTCCCTGCCTCTACACAACTACACTTACAATAACTATTTACACAACACTATTTACATGCTAAATGCGTCGCCGCAACACTATCCCCCCCTTTACAATATAGGCGACCCGCCTATAACTCCACCACCACAACCACAGAACAAAAAAACATAACACATGAAATGAAATAAAAATACAATCTTCCTCGCCACACTGCTACACCATCAGTCAGGCGGTGGCGCCGTCCTCTTCGCCCGTCTTCCTCTTGAGCTGCCCTGGACAACCGGTTTCCGCTCAAGGGGAGGAAAGGTGCCTGCTGGCCACCCACCCCCCTCGCGAAGGCGAAACCTAAGGAAGCAAGGGCGCCATTTCTCCGGCCACCCTCTCCACTTCCCTCCAAGGTACCACGCCCTTCACGCGTCCAGGAGTCAGGCACAGCAGACACGGCTCATCCACTGGCCCCTTGAGGTTCTCACTGTGCCCAGTGCCTCCCAAGAAGACCTCCCGGCATGGATTCCCCTCCACGGCGCCGTCCCTCGACTGCCATGGCTCCAGTGTGGCGGACTGGCGGCCGCTTAGGCTGCCTGGGGCCACGGAAGTGTTGCCTGCTGCAAAACTCTCCCGCCCCACTCACAGCTCTTTCCACGCGCCCCTCGGTCTCCGCCCTTACCTCTGTGAGAGACTGGCCAGCTCATCACAGAGGCCCTCGTGCTTTGTCCCTGTGCGTCCATTTCACTGTGTGTTCTTCCTCTCCCGTCCGGCTCAACCACGGACCGCTACAACACTGTTCTGAGTCACAGAACAGCTAGGATCTCACTTCTTGACACCATTGTTACGGCACACCCCCCTTTTTCACTTCCCTCCAAGGCAAGGTGTCGCCAAACACGTTACCTCTTCTTTACCTGAGGTAACGCCCTCCTGAGACTCGTGTAGCGGGGGTTGGCGAGACGGGAAAAGGGGGGTTTTAACACAAATCACACACAGACAACACTATTCCTTTCCTGGTATATTTACAAACAACACGCTTACAGGTTACAGCACAATAGTACAGACTCAGGGCACAAAGAGTTCTCCACAAGAGGTTCACCCAGAACACACACAGCCTCCACAAGTCCACACACAGCAACCTCCACAAGTCCATGCACTCCCTTAGTGAGGACAGGCCTAAGGAAGCCAGGGATGCCATTTCTCCGGCCACCCTGTCCACTTCCATCCAAGGCCCTGCCCTTCACTCGCCCAGGATGCACACAACAACCTCCACACAGCCAGTCAGCCACTCCCTTAGTGAGGACAGGCCTAAGGAAGCCAGGGATGCCATTTCTCCGGCCACCCTGTCCACTTCCATCCAAGGCCCTGCCCTTCACTCGCCCAGGATCGGCCTTCCTCCGCTGTGTCCCTCTGTCTCTGTCTCTCTCACACTCTTCACTCTCTCACTCCCTCGCTCCTTCTCCAGCCAACCACCAGCCACATCTCTCAAACACACCCCACCACGACTGCGTATCGCTGAAAACACAGATACGTAGGTCGCCTTATCTCTGACACATGTCAACTCTCACACGGACCCCTACATCCCTAGGGAGGCCTGAGTGACCCACCGCTCCCTGCCTCTACACAACTACACTTACAATAACTATTTACACAACACTATTTACATGCTAAATGCGTCGCCGCAACAATATGTATTAAATATCTTATTGAATTCATTACTTTCACGGAGTAATTGCGAGTAAAATGTGTCTTTATCATAGTGATAGATCACGCAAAGTTTTAATGATACGATGTCGTTTTTGTTTTCTAAAAGTAACGGTAACACCAACAAAGTCATGGTCAGGTATCGGATAAGGGATTACGTCAAATGTAAGCACCGAGTCAGACTTGTTAGTGATAATGACGTCGAGTAGTGTGGCGGAGGTGGCGGTGACTCGAGTGGGTTATTTGATGATTTGTGTTAACTTATTAGCTTTGATGATTTGTGAAAGTCTGCTATTACTGTTAAACAGATCGTCATTTAGGTCACCAAGGATGAACATAGTTTTGTTACGCATACACATTACTCTTAGGAGGTCAACAATATAGTCAAATGAGTCAGAATGAGCTTTAGGATGTCTGTAAATACAATCTATTACGATAGAAGGTAATTTTCTGCATTTAAATTTTATCCATACATTCTCGACACCAGGTTGCTGCACAGTATTTGTTTTTAGAATTTCAGTACTTAAATGTTCATTGACATACACACATACACCCGAGCCTCAACCATTATCACACCTGTATATGTTATAGTTTGGTATATTCACATAGGAATTCAGAGTGAAGGAAGATAGTCAGGTCTCACTGATACATAAAATATCGACATCCCTTTCAATTACTAGAAACTTTATTTCCTCAAGATTTCCTTGCAATGATTGAGAGTTTAGGTGTTCAATATTAAGCAAGTCCTTTATGATTGGATTAAGTGAACAATCGGCTTGACCTTCCTTGCCACTCTCCTAGGAGCTGTACGTAATAAGCACAGGGTTTGCTAGTATGTCCTAGACCTTGACAACTGCCACATTTTACTTTATGGTCGAACCTACAGCTTAAATGTTGGTGGTTAAACTCGCCGCAATTATAACAGCCTATTTTTCTGTCATGCTGTTCTCGGTAACGGGGATAAGGATATTGATTGCCAGTGAAAATATGAACTTCTTTATATTCAGGACAGTTGTTGACCGAAAAGGAGGGAAGGTTGGACAGAGGGGGAGCGGGGGCCGGAGGGGTTTTGATTTGATTTGATAAATTTATTACGCCGAAGCGCCAGGCAATGGATTAATTGCAGGACACACGTATACGGCTAACAATACAACAATGTCTACGGGATCACACACACACACACACACACACACACACACACATACACATACACACACACACACACACACACACACACACACACACACACACACACACACACACACAAAGAAACATAAAAGAACATAACAAAGAATAATACAAAAAAGGCATATGCCACACAGGGCACTATGTATTATTTAAAGCCACCAAAACGATGGTGACGTAACAGTAATGTTTCTAACTTGTGATCCATTAGCTGTTGGCAAATCACATCAAGTGACTGGCCTTGGGGCAGCAGGTGACGGACAGTGGGGCAGACCAGTCAGTAGTGTTGTAGAGTGCTGGCTCGAGGCGCGGCGCACAGCCAACACTCTGTGAAGGAAGGCTCGCCTTTCTCCCCGGCAATCTGCCACGGTGGCCGGTAGCCCAGCCGCAGACGGGCAGAGACAACGTTGTGCCTCCGAACCATGAGGCCCTGCCGACGGTACGAGTATTTGTGGAGGCAAACAGACTCGTAGTGGAGGATGGTAATGCTGTAGGGCGAGATGGAATCCAATTTAATTTTTCAGTTATCCAATACTTCCGTAAGTCAATGTTTGCATCCTTGATCGTTCACACCAAACAGTTTTTCTCGAGGTCCGATGGATGGATTGGGCTCAGATTGGTGTCCCCCAGGAGGAGGGAGGCCTGGGGGATAGGATTGGTTACATTAGAGCTCGGTTCCTTTTCAAAGGGTTCATTTTGCACTTTTTGTTCGAGGTCACTAATGTGTTGTTTTAGCAAGTCAATGGAAGAGTACACTGCTTTAGATTCTTAATTTAGTACATCAATTTCCATGTTCTTTGTTGTCAACTTACTGACTATTTTCTGCATGTCGGCTTATAATTTCAAGATTTCTTATCATAACTCTGCTCACTTTGATTCGGTGGTTTTTGCAGACACTGCAGATTGGATTTTTCAAGTATCAATTGTACTAGTTATCTTTTGTGACAAACTTTTGTTTAGTTTGTTTGACAATGATTTTGGAGGTCAGCCTTATTGAAGTTATCATTTAAAAACGCTCATGTAGGGTTTTTTTTAGTGATGGTTTAGTCTCACTTAATTGTGTTTTGTTTGTTTTATTTTCTCTCTGAGAGGTCATCTTGAAATATTGCACTGAGAGTTTAAAACTTTAAATATTCACCATAAGTTGAAACTCGGATGCAGAAGGTGAATTGTTGTTCTTCGACATCGTAGGGTAGATCAGTCACAGCATAAAAGTGAACTTTAGTATATAACACTGGCTTGACTTTGATTCAGGTTCTTGATCGATTAGTGTTTTCGTTTTTGAAAACATTTAATCTCTCGCGCCGATACATTTGACCTTGTTTGTAGAGTAGAAGCGTGTGTGTTCCCAGTTCTAATTGATGTGCAAGGCCTATAGTGAAACTTAATGAAGATTATTAAGTACTGAGGGTTCCTGGGCAAAATAATAAGAGTTTAGATGATGGATTACGTCTTTTCGAACGCCAAGTGATAAAACAAAATATGTGGTGCCTTCACTTGAGGCTCAGGTTTCTAATTGCCATAACAACACACAGGCTCGTCTTAAAGTTTGTTCAGATCAGTTTGTCGTGCAGGTCGTGTCCTCGTAAAGATTGGTGGCAACTCTGTTAATTACTGAACGAAGCATCGGGTTGGGCAGATGTTGTTGAATTATATGGTTATGTTCGTGTAGTTATCATTCTAATAATTATTGTTATTGTTATTATTTTGGTAAATCTTACTAATAGCACCTCCTCACGGATCACCAAAATATTGACATAGGTGATAAGGTATGTAATGTACAACACGTTTGTGGTGGTTTTATTTGGGGGACGGCCTTAGTTTGGCCACAGAGGCTCTTTAAAAATCTGGTAGGTGCCTCAAATTCTAAGTCCACACAGATGTTAAGTTATGGTTAGGTTAAGGTTGTGAGGTTAGGTTACGTTTATGTTATGGTTAGGTTAAGTTAGGTTAGGTTCGGTTATATAAGATTTTTACATTTTATCACCCAAATCCAGAAAAAAATCTAAGGTTGAGAACCCTAACTTTTGGGTAATAAAATGTAAAAATCTTATATAACCGAACCTAACCTAACTTAACCTAACCATAACATAAACGTAACCTAACCTCACAACCTTAACCTAACCATAACTTAACATCTGTGTGGACTTAGAATTTGAGGCACCTACCAGATTTTTAAAGAGCCTCTGTGGCCAAACTAAGGCCGTCCCCCAAATAAAACCACCACAAACGTGTTGTACATTACATACCTTATCACCTATGTCAATATTTTGGTGATTCGTGAGGAGGTGCTATTAGTAAGATTTACCATTATTTTCTTTATTATTATTATTTTTTTTATTATTATTATTATTATTAATATTATCATAATTATCATTTATTATTTTCATTAGCACATGTAGCGAGGCTACACTCCCACACTCCCACACCCTGGCCGGCTAAGCTGGTAATTACACCTCCCGTGGGGAGCGGCTTAACTTGACCTCATATCACCTGTCTTGCCGTGACCTGACCTGAGGGACGCACCTCTCTGGCCAGGGGACGGCAGTTAACGACACAGCTCACTCAGAAGCACACACAATTCCTGAGTTCCCTGTGTAGCTGTAACACATCCTTATCACCAATAAACCACCAAGCCAGAATACGTCTGTGTCTCAACCTTTGTGTGTTTGTAACTCCCAAGCTTCTACATTGGCGACCCCCGGAGTGACACAATAATGGCACAACAGACGCCCACATTCACGTATGACGTAGCCACATGGTTCCTACATGTGGAAGCAACCTGGACATACTTACAGCTGACAGACGCCCCAAAGTACCAGCACATAGTACAAGCTATTCCCTCGGACGTTGCTTCACTCATCACCGGCATCCTGATCAATCCTCCTGACGAGGATAGATATCCAGCCCTCAAAAATGCCATCTTTCAAGCCTTGGGTAAGACAAAATTATCCTACCTCAGGCAACTAGACGGAATGCAGCTGGGTGACCGCCGTCCGTCTGCCCTCATGGCCTGTATGCAGACCCTCAATACTGCTTCCGGAATGCCAATCCCGGAGGAGCTCCTTCGTCACCGCCACCTGAACTTGATGCCACAAGAGATTCGTCTTCACCTGGCTACCTTGCCAGGTGACATAACACTTCAAAAGTACATGGAGAAGGCGGACCTCTTATACGATTTGTTAGTGCATCCTCCGCAGACAGCAAACCCGTGTTCTCCCGCAGCCAGCGGGTTGGTTATGCCGTTTTCTTCCGACCCTAGTGTGAACTCTGCACAAGTTCAGGGTACCCCAGTGCGTAACAATAATAGTGATTCGAGTGCCGTGTTAGATAAGGTGTTAGGGCGTTTAGAAGAAATTGAACGCCGCCTCTCGGCTCCGCGATGCCCACATATCAGTGCCCCTACTGAACAAAGTGATGAAATAATACACAAAGTGTTAGCGCATCTGGAAGGCCGTGAAAAGCGCCTCACTCCCAGTACCACAAGCCTACGTGAGGGTGGAGTGTGTTTTTATCACCGCCGATATGGGGCTCAGGCACGACGTTGCGAAGCCCCTTGCACATGGCAGGGAAACGGTTACGACGGGAGACGGTGAATAGATCGTTTCCCGCCGCCTCACGCCAGGGTCGTGCTCTACTGTGGGTCGCTGACCAGGTATCTGGCACCCGTTACGTGGTCGACACAGGTGCAGCCGTCAGCATAGTGCCCCCATCGCTGCATAGCCCTCAGGAGAGACTCGCGTACGACCTTTTGGCTGCCAATGGAACCCCCATCGCTACCTACGGCGCAAAGGCCCTGCACCTCACCCTGGCACCCGATGCAGTATTCACTTGGCCCTTCGTCATCGCTGATGTGAGCCAACCACTTCTGGGCGTGGATTTCTTGAGTGCCCATGACCTGGTGGACGCTAGGCGCAGGTGCCTCCTCCACAGGCCCTCGGGTACCCACATCCAGGCGATGCAGTGCCACGCGCGTGTGCCGCGTATATCACACTTCCAACAACTGTCTCTGTACGACGCCCTCCTGCAAAAGTTCCCGCTACTCACAACGCCCAACCCACAACCAGGCAAGGTTACCCACACTGTAAGGCACTCCATCGTCACGATTGGCTTCCCGTGTTTTGCCCGCCCACGGCGCCTCCCGCCTGAGCGCTTAAGGGAAGCACAGAACGAGTTCAGGCGCATGTTGCAAGATGGCACCGTCAGGCCTTCCTCGAGCTGTTGGGCGTCTCCTCTACATATGGTGCCCAAGCCACAGGAGGGTGAGTGGAGGCCTTGTGGTGATTACAGAGCCCTCAATGCCATGACGCGGCCAGACAGGTACCCCATACCTCACGTCATGGACTTCCACTCAAAACTCCACGGACAGAAAATGTTTTCGAAGATTGATCTGGTCCGTGCCTTCCATCAGATTCCTGTGGTAGAGGAGGACATCCCCAAGACGGCCATCACGACCCCTTTTGGCCTCTTCGAATTCCCCATGATGAACTTTGGTTTACGTAATGCAGCCCAGACGTTCCAAAGATTCATGGACCAGGTCGTGCGTGGACTGGAGTTTGTAGTCGTCTACATTGACGACATTCTGGTTGCCTCTTCGTCCCCACAACAACATGAAGTACATCTGCGGCAGCTGTTCACACGGCTGCAGAAATACGGTCTTAGGATCCACCCATCCAAATGCATCTTTGGGGCAGAGACAGTGGACTTCCTCGGGCACAGGATGTCTGCTGCAGGTATAGCGCCACTCCCGCAGAAGGTCCTCGCAATCAAGGAGTTTCCCAGGCCCAGCACTCCGAGAAGACTACGGGAATTCCTCGGCATGGTGAATTATTACCATAGATTCATCCCTCATGCTGCAGATTCCCTCGCGCCCCTCAACGACCTCCTGAAGGGGACGAAGAAATTGTCAAAGAAGCCACTGGAGTGGACACAGGAGGCCGTGGCTGCTTTTAGCTCCATCAAGACGAGCCTGGCAGACGTGGCCTTACTGGCACACCCCGTGCCTAACGCAGCTACCATACTGACCACGGACGCCTCATCCGAAGCAGTAGGTGCAGTGTTGCAGCAGAATATAAACGGCGTCGTCACTCCAATCGCTTTCTTCAGCAAACGCCTGGACCCTCGGCAACAAAAATACAGCGCGTTTGACAGGGAGCTCGTGGCAATATATGAAGCTGTGCGTCACTTTCAACATTTCCTGGAGGCCAGACAATTCCATATCCTGACGGACCACAAGCCTTTCACGTATGTCATGGGCCACACCACGGATAACTTCACTCCGAGGGTGTCGCGGCAGCTGGCATACGTATCAGAATATACGACGGACATCAGGCACATCAAAGGAGAGGAGAACGCAGTAGCTGATACCCTGTCTCGTGCCGTAGCTGTGGTCATCCCGACCAGTCCGCCCCTCGACTACGCGGCAGTAGCAGAAGCCCAGCGCGACGATCCAGACCTACAGAGGCTGCTGAATGAACCAACAGCACTCCAGCTGCAGCAGATGGAAATCCCAGGCTCGCGCTGTCTATTGTGGTGTGACGTGTCATGTGGGCAGCCTCGCCCTTACATCCCTCAACAATACCGGCGCCAGGTGTTCCTCCATTACCACTCACTGGCACACCCTGGGATACGTGGCACTCAACGAATAATCGGCAAACGTGTTGTATGGCCGTATATGAAACGTGACATTCAGCAATGGACCCGCGCCTGCATTCCGTGCCAGACCAGTAAGGTTCACAGGCACGTGAAAACGCCCCTACAGGCGATCCCGACGCCTACCCAGCGTTTCCACACGGTTCACGTCGATATTGTGGGCCCTCTACCTCCATCCCGGAACTGCAGGTATCTACTGACGTGTGTTGATCGTGTTACAAGGTGGGCGGAGGCAACACCCATGCAGGACATCACAGCGGAATGCGTCGCCCATCATTTCCTCTCAAGCTGGGTGTCGCGTTTTAGCCCCCCAGACACCATCATCACAGACCAAGGTGCCCAGTTTGAGTCGCATGCATGGCGGGAGCTCCTGTCATTTTTGGGAACCCATCGTCAGCGGACAACAGCCTATCACCCGCAGAGCAACGGCATGGTGGAGCGTTTCCACAGGCGCTTAAAGGAGGCCCTTCGCGCCCTCCCCCATCCTGTACACTGGGTGTACGCACTGCCTGTCATCCTGCTCACCTTACGTGCCACGGACAAGGAGGACTTAGGTCATTCAGCGGCGGAGTTAGTCTACGGAGAGGACTTGCGGCTTCCCAATCAGTTTGTGCCTGTAACCGAGGCCAGCCCTTCACTGTCATTTCTGCCCGCATTGCGTCACACCATGGCGAACTTACGCCCTACACCGCCGCGACCGCCCCCATGCCGCCCGGCGCACATTCCCAACACCTTACAAGAAGTGGAGTATGTGTTCCTCCGCCAAGACGCGCATAAAGGGCCTCTGGAGCGGCCCTACACGGGCCCTTTCCGCGTTCTCCACCGCACAGCCAAGCTGATGACGCTGGACCGGAATGGGCGCCCGTATACAACATCGCTGGACAGGGTTAAGCCCGCCCACGTGCCTGCCGCCCAGCCAGGTGCGTGGCCTGTTACACCCGTCACCCAGGAAGCTGCCACGCTCAGACCACCAGTTGTACACGGGTCAGGTTGGCCCAATCTTCCTCATCCTGCTTAAATGGCACCTCCAATCGTAGTGCCACCCGCCCAGGAGCCACGGATCCCAGCAATTCCAGTTGAGGAGCCGCCCCTTCCTGCCGTAGAACCGCTCCAAGTCGCCTCCCCCCCTCACCGTGCCCCATCTCCTACCTTTGACCCAGAAGGCTATGTCCTAAAATCTGGGCGTATAGTTAGACGTCCCCAATATTTTGGAACCCCTGTATAGAACCATAATATTATATATATATATATATGTTATTTTTTATGTATTATATGTATTTTTTATGTAATTTTTTTATATGTGTGTGGTCAGGGAGAGTGATGTAGCGAGGCTACACTCCCACACTCCCACACCCTGGCCGGCTAAGCTGGTAATTACACCTCCCGTGGGGAGCGGCTTAACCTGACCTCATATCACCTGTCTTGCCGTGACCTGACCTGAGGGACGCACCTCTCTGGCCAGGGGACGGCAGTTAACGACACAGCTCACTCAGAAGCACACACAATTCCTGAGTTCCCTGTGTAGCTGTAACACATCCTTATCACCAATAAACCACCAAGCCAGAATACGTCTGTGTCTCAACCCTTGTGTGTTTGTAACTCCCAAGCTTCTACACACATACTCATTCCATTAAAATCTAATCACAGTCATTACCGTATAAGTAGGTAGTGGTGACCCCATTGGTCTGTTTCGGAAACATGTTAACTTTTCCACTTATATATAATTTTTTCTATCCCTGCTTTATCAAAAACTTACTTAGCCACATTTTACTGTAGTATCTTGCCATACGATAGTTTGATACGGAGACTTAAGCTTATTATTGAGACTCATTGCTGGTCCCTCACTTCTGGATGATATTTATGATATTTATGATATAGTTAAGGTGTTTAATAAGGAGTTTCCATTTTATATGAGAAGCCTCAGTTATTACTTCAAGGTAGTTCGTATGTACGTAGTTCCAACCAATTATGTTTTGGCTTTGTTTTAGAATGTGAAGTAAACAAGTAGTAGTCTGAGTGATGCAATATGACTTGATAGTAACCTCGACAGACTTGCAGCAAACGTTGACCACTTTCCCTCTGCAGTACGGTTACCCCATGCGGCCCAAGGGACTCAATTACATCAACACGCCCGCATCCTTCGACACGGTATTCAATATTTTTAAGTCTTTCATGAAGGAGAAAATGAAGCGAAGGATGAATACTGTCCTGCTTCTTACTATCTATTCAAGAAGGTGCTAGGAATGTAGTGGATATCCCTTCAATCAAGAAAATATAATCACAGAAAATGTATCAATGTGGTCAGTAACTAAAAAAAAAAAGCCATATTAGTAACATTCTTATTAAAAAACAAAGATAGATAAAAGCACACATACTCCCATCACAAAAGCAAAGACGGAAACAAGATTAGCTGTTCAATCAAACATAACAGGTTGAAAATGCAACCAACGGTAATCACTTTGAAGTATAACCACAACGATGAACAATTATCTATATTTCTAACACTAACAACACCAACCTATAGAAGACTTTTTATTTATTTTTTTATTTTTCTCTCCAATGACTAGTTTTTGCCTTAGGTTCAGGTTCCCAAGTATGAATGTGTGTGCATGATATGTGACTGAAATTGTATGAATGATGTACTGATTTCTATAAATAAAAATATAAAATGAATAAAAAAATAAATAAAATTAGTTAAAATAAACAAAAACAAAAAAAAATAAACAAATAAAAATGAAATAAATTAGACATTTTTAATTAATGAAATAAGTAAAACAAATATAAACTTCAATTTAAAACCTAAATGGCCTAATAACCTATGTCATGGCTGATGGCAAAATTACCCCCACAGGTCCACATCCACGGCAGCGACCTGGAGAGTCTGTACAAGGAGGTGCCAAAGGAGATGTTACCTGTGGAATATGGAGTCACCAACGGCACAATAGAGGATACGTATCAAGAGTACGAGATAGACATATAGATTGATAGTCACATAGATAGACAGAGAGGTAGACATACATATAGACAGACGGACGTATGGACATGGATGACTAAATAAAAAGATGTACACATTTATTGGGAAAGAAAAGTAAATAAGTGGTAGACAAATTGATGTACAGGCAGAGTTTGTTCACACAGACACACACACACACACACACACACACACACACACACACACACACACACACACACACACACACACACACACACGTCTCCTTCTCATTCACTTTTCTCCTTTTTTATATATCCTATGGTTCTCTCTTCTTTCCTTCCCCTTTCTCCACAAATGTTTCATTACTCCTCCCTCTCTCCCTTTCATTCTTCGCTAACTCCCTTACTGAGTCACATAGACAGACTACTGGCTGCAGCGCTTGGATGCCCATCGAGACTGGCTGCTTGAGGACGTAGCCAGCCAATCACGAGGCAGAGTCATGCTACGTCACTGGCCGGGGGGGGGGCGGATGGAAATGTGGAGTAAATTACGGAAAAGCCTAAAACTTCCGCCGACCTCTTTGGCATCGAGGGCTCCTTCAGGAAACTAAACGTAGACTAAAATAAGACTTCCCGCCCACGAACGGCTGATTGGCGATATTGATGCCCTTGTTGATGGGGTGGTGGGGTGCTACTGTGTGTGTGTGTGTGTGTGTGTGTGTGTGTGTGTGTGTGTGTGTGTGTGTATGTGTGTGTGTGTGTGTGTGTGTGTGTGTGTATGTGTGTGTGTGTGTGTGTGTGTGTGTGTGTGTGTGTGTGTGTGTGTGTGTGTGTGTGTGTGTGTGTTATGCCCTTGTATATTATGTAAACATTGGTAGTAATCCTTAATCAAAAGTTGCATATATATAAATTGAATACATTTTGAAGTAACTGCATTCTTTATATTCACTTATGTGATCAATTCCCCTTTGTTAATTTCAAACGCTTTGTTAACTCTCTAAAAGCTTTTGAATTTTGCGCTAAAAGTGAACCGGAATAATTCCTTCTTCCATCATTTCGTCGAAAACAGATAAAAATCTTTCTTTCACAAGAGGGTTTGTGTCCAGCATATTCATTGACTTCTCTCTAACTTCACGCAACATTTCTTCTAAATTCTCCTCAGTGTCCTTCAACGATTCCCTTGTATCTTCAGTCTCAAACAACACTATCGGCACAAACAGCATGGCCATTATTGTACCAATGAGATTTGTCATGGGTGGAATTTGGGGCCTTCGTGACAAGAGGTGAGCTCCCATGAGTAAGGAATGTGGGGGCTTGGAATGTTTCCTGTGTCTACCACACACGTGGGGACGCTTCATTAAGCCGAATATTTCTAAGGGTGAGTCATAAAACAAGACGTGCCTGACCCAATCAGATCGGTGCATTTTAGACAAGGGAGTGAGTTGAAACCAAAATGCTTTATCTCCATGGGGGGGTATTATCAGGCTGGGAGACATTTTCTGCATGCAAGCAGGTCTACTTAATTGTAGAGATAGTTGCATGATGTGTAACATTTACGCGCATGTTAAATTGGGGTTGTGTTATGCGAATTAACACAACCAGACTGACGCCTTCTGGCAGTTTGTGGCATGTCAGTGACCTGGGCGCGGAGAGACGCCGCTCTGACCCCACGCTGCCCGGGAGCAGGTCAGTCTGGCTGGCGCAGAGGTGGAGTTAGGTTAAAGGTTGGGGAAGGAGTCTTTTTCCACGTATTTATTTCTCGCTTGCCCTGTATATCATCGTCAGGTGGACTGGGATTTGCAGAGGTGGAGCGAGGATTTACGTGGAGTTTCTTGTACAGAAACTGAAGGTGGAGAAAGGGAAGTGTGTGGTGGAGAGGCTTAGTGGAGAGAGTGGAGAGAGGTGGAGTTTCTTGGAGTTTCTTTGCAGAAGAAACTGACCGTGTGGAAGAAACAGAAGGTGGATGTGTATCTGGATACCACGTCCCCCCCTCAACCCATCTGCTACATCCACGGACGACACACAAGCCCGCCGGACCACGTGTGCACGCCTGCACCTACACGCCCTCACGCACCCACGCGTTCACGCACACGCGCACACTACTTCCTCGAGAGTAGGAAGGTTGTGAGTACAGTAAGGAATCTTAAGGTTTATAATTAAGTTCTTTATAGCCAGGTTAGCGAGTGAATGGTGTGAGAGTCTTTAATAATCTTTCCGTTACAGGGGAAGCTTATTTAAATAAACTAAAAAAGCTTGTCTTCTTGTTTACTTCGCCAAACACTCTGGGTACATTAGATTTAAAACTTAGGCGATACAGAGCCTCCGAAGGTGAGTGAATAGAGGTTGGTGTCGGAAGGCTGGTACTTATCCTACAGTTTTATCGTAACGAGTTCTACACACAATAAATAAAATATTGTTACTGCAACCAGGAGGTAGAACCTGAACCCGTGACAAGATTCTTGGCTTTGAAATCTTTGAGAAGTTGCTCCTGCGTGAATGGCACTTTTTGGCCGCCATCCTCCATGATGTCTCTGAAAGTACTGTAGTAGGAACCCAGTAAGGCCTTAGTGTTAGGCTTCCTGACGTCCCCCGTCATGCTGCTGAAGAGGAGGTAGTTGAGATCGAAGACAGGAGTGGTGTGGGACACCAACTGTAAGTCGAGCAGCATCACGTCCTCGGGGTGGCCGTCCTCGCTGTACCTGCCGGAGGTGGAGACAAGTAACGCATGTATTCATGCTGTAGGCAGTCTCTGCTCTAGTATGTAAACAGACCTGGCATGTTTGTGAAAATGAATCGAATTCAACTGAATTAGCTAATTTTGCAGTTAGATGATAAAAAAAATAAGGTGACAAAGGTGTAAGTATGATACAAAGCGTGGCCTTAACTCACCTGAAGAGAAGGTTGTTGATCCAACAGTCCCCGTGACACACCACCTTAGGCTCACCGCATTCCATTTGCTCGTAGCAGATTTCCACTAAGTTAGGGATGACAGTGTCTATCCAGGCACTAACTCTCTCGTATCCTCCCACTTTAGTAATGATTCTTTGGGAAAGCTTCAAAGAGTCTTTTATCATGTTAGATATTGCATCAAAATTACTTATACAATAGTAAAGGTCTATCTTTAAATAGGGGCACTTTTCTCCGAGGTCTTCGTCAGGAGTCTTGTTCTGCAGCAGTAGGGAAGCAGCGTGGAGTCTGGCCAGCTCCCTTACCACCAGGACAGCGTGGGCCTTGTCCATCCCATGCTTGCGGTCAACCATTTTGTAGCCCAAAGGTCGTAGGTCTTTTAGGAAAATCATTTCCTTTCCTTTTTCCAAACTTGCATAGAGGCATTTGGGAAAATGGATCTATCTGTGACCAATTTCCTTTAAAACAGAATTAATCTGTGGTGCCAGGTTGAGGTAAAATTTGGATTCTTTTTCAAAGACAATGTCAATAAAGTTGTCTACGGAGCCAAAAGTTCTGCCTGAGTTGAGTTTCACCACGTAGACCACCTCGGATCTCCTGCCGTTCAGCACATACTTAACCTCGACGCTGCTCACCACACACGCGTAATTGTCTTCTTTCTTGGTGAAGTCCACGACCTTCCAGTCGGTGAGGTGCGCGACAGCGCCCTTGTCTGAGATGAGCGCCGCCCGAACATGGTCT
>JAPQNM010000040.1:12347301-12464801 GCA_029783475.1 Metacarcinus magister | reverse complement strand
ATAAGCTTACAGTTGAAGATTAGCTTTCTCTAATGTATTTTAATTCAATCCAAATGGTCCTGACCAAGACGTCCATTGTATATGACTCTCTCTTCCTTCTAACAAATAGTGGATCCTTAGATGCTTAAACAAATTTACTTTGGCATGATATATAATTGTCATTATAAATTAACTGATTTTATTCACAATGGGTTAATTCTCTCTCTCTCTCTCTCTCTCTCTCTCTCTCTCTCTCTCTCTCTCTCTCTCTCTCTCTCTCTCTCTCTCTCTCTCTCTCTCTCTCTCTCTCTCTCTCTCTCTCTCTCTCTCTCATGGAATAATTTCTTCTACTATCATTTCGTCGAAAACAGGTAAAACTCTTTCTTTCACAAGCGGGTTTGTGTCCAGCATTTCCATTGACTTTTCTCTTACTTCCTGCAACATTTCTCCAATATCTTCATAAGAATGTTTCGACGAATCAACTGTATCTTCAATCTCAAATAACACTACCGGCACAAACATCATGGCCATTATTGTACCAATGAGATTCTTGGCTTTGAAATCTTTGAGGAGTTGCTCCTGCGTGAATGAGTGAGTGAGTGAGTGTCAACGTCAAGGACTGGTGGAGAATGGCGGGGTGTGTGTTGCCTCATCCCGCTGCTGCCAGCTAGTGATTTTGCGCACGCGTTGAATTTTTTCGCACCCTTTGAACATAAGTGCCAAACCGGTACTGTGCGCACCCTTGGAATTTCGCACCCTTGGAGTGCGCACCATTGGGGGGCCGACTGTACATGGTACACGCCATCCACGGGAGTCGCTACTCAATTAAGTTTCCTATTTTTTCCTTACAGTTCTCGTTTTACTTTGAGTGTTTCTGAAATACATTGAGAAATCTTAAGCATAGATAGTTCACGTGTCCTCATTCTATCGTCTTGTAATGATGATGATGCAAGGCTTAATATAAAACAATGACTAGGCTTCTCAGGACTTCATGCAAGTCAGAAATTTTCGTCGTCGATGGAGTTCACTTATGCGGGACAGACAATTCTCTTCTGTCTGATCACATTAAGGGTAAACACGTTTGGGCGAAGCATAACGACACTGATCGTTGCAATATAATGTGAGTAAATGATGCAACGCCAGGAGACTGTGTGAGTGCAGCCAAGCATGTAATGAAGAGCGAGATGACATGCTCAGTATTCTGATTACTTCCACTCACTCGCACAAACTCAAACCAATATAAGTTTCTACTTTCTTGTGTTATTGTAACTATAAGTCATGTTTAACAGCAACGCGTTTTCATCAATGTATGCGCTGCGATGAAGGGGAATACGACTTCTAAATTGTATTAACTAACCAATGAAAATACTTTCTTTTGATTCGTCACTTATCCCAACCCTTAAAGGATGTCTATAGAGTCACTCGTACATCCAGTTATAGTTTTCTTTGGGTGGTGGAGGAACTTTTAAATTGGTGTCAAGTAACTCATGCAACCACTTGATAAACGGTGCATTCTTCTCATTTTCTTCTTGTCTTTCCTCTTCTTTCTCCACCTCCTCCTCTTTCTTCTTCATGTTTTCCTCATTTTCTTGGTTGATGTAGATCGGCACACAGCTATGGTCATAGTCTCTCCATCGGTAGTCGGGATGACATTTGCACGCATGGCCTCCGCACAGGTTGAAACAGTGCTGGTGTGGCTTCGGGCAGGCGGCGGGGTCAGCACATTGATCCTGCCATACGCACATACCCGACACAGTCTCGTACCGACGCCCCGTACCACAGTCACACAAAATCTGGACGCCTTGATCAACTAGCCGAAGGTAGTTTAAGTTTAGTTCTCTGGAAACCTTGCAGCCCCTCCCACATTTTATCCCATGTAAGCGACACGGGTTGTTGAAGCGGTTCCAGCAGTTATCCTGACTAGGTTCTCTCAGACCACCACAACACGGGTTGGGACAGAAAAAGTAGATGGCACAGCCGAAGGGATCATTGTAGTCATTGGCTCGAGAATCTCCGTCCGGCCTTATGTGTATTGGATCTGATGAGTCGCACTGCAGATGTGCGAGATAAGGAACGCCGTGCATGGTGTACCAGCACATGTACTGCATCGCCGTCACCGTCTGTATGTAAAACTGAATGTTGTTGGCGAAACTATTATTACGGTAACTTGTAAGGACATCTTTTTCTTTCTTTTCAAGTTTTGCTTTTCTCGTCAGTGTGTGTCTGATATATTTTGCCGCGTCTTTCATCTTAGATATCGCCTTAGTAGCTTTATTAATTACTGAGATTCTATTATGGGGTGTTCTTCTTGATGATGGTTTTATGATCATTCGTTCACCTATACTTTCTCTACCTGTACTCCTCCCATTACTTGATTTCTTCACTAAGCTGCTTACAGAGTTTTTGGTTTCTTCTTGTAACGTGAAAGTTCTCTTGCGACGAAAATTACAAAATATCCGTAGTTGTCTACTCTCCTTAAAACACATTCCCTTCCTCCTTCCTTGCCGTAACGTGGGTAAGTCGGTCATCGTGCTGAGACCCAGGTGTCGTGCTACCTTGCTCAGGTAGGTAATGCAGGAGACAAAGTTGTGTCTGCAGTGTCGACGAACTTTGCGGTCCTCCGGTACACGCACTTTGGGAAATCTTTTGGTAAGAGGCTCCTTGTCACCTTCAGGGATGTTAGGCCTTTTATCTTTGACTAAAGTACGAAGCGCTCGCAGCATGAATGCCACGTCGTGCACCTTATGTCGCAGGTGTGCCTTGCTCAGCGGCCCCAGGGGAACTCTGCCCTGTATAGGTTGCTCTGGGTGAAAGAAAGTGACTCCTTTCCCGGACGACGAGGCAGATGGCTTCCCAATAGACTTCTCCAGCCTGACCAGCTTAGGCCCGATCACTATCACCAGACTTATTGGAACTAAGACACTATCATACATTATATTTGGTTTTCTCTTTGTTATCGTACTATAATGAGAAAAAAAATGTATTTATCTTATTTGTTGATTTGAAGTAAGCATAGTTTTCTATGCGTGTGTTTTTAAGTGGGTGGGTGGGTGGGTGGGTGGGTGGGTGGTTGTCGTAATGAGTAAGACCTCCCTCCCACTTTCTTAGTTCACTCGTAACCTTCCTCTCGGGCGATCCGTTTGGACAGCAACGCATCAAATTTTGCAGCACTTCCTTTTCTATCCTTCCCCTCACTCTTTCTCTTCTTCCGTCCCTCCCTCCCTTCCTCTCACCCTTGTATTCTCATCTCTACCTCTTTCCTTCTCCCTCTCTCCCTTGCTCTCTTCCAATCCTGCATTCCTCACCCCCACTCTCGTTCGACTCTCGCAACAAAATAACATTGCTTCCTCCACACATTGGCCACGTCGTTACCAAGATATTTTATGATTAGAGGAAAATGACCCATCCAGATATATATTAATTTTCTGGCAATTGTACTGAGGATATTTATGAGCACCATTTGCAAGGCGATTCTAGAAAAAAAAATGTGTTCCTTCCATACTGCGGTAGAAATTGGGGTTTAGATTATCTATAGTGTTTTCCTTAGAAATCTTGTCGAGTTTGAATTTATCATGAAAGCTTAAGAGTCCGTAAGTAGATTTGTTAAAAGAAATTTAACGGGTAGAATTTTTTTTTCAGGAGAGAGAGAGAGAGAGAGAGAGAGAGAGAGAGAGAGAGAGAGAGAGAGAGAGAGAGAGAGAGAGAGAGAGAGAGAGAGAGAGAGAGAGAGAGAGAGAGAGAGAGAGAGAGAGAGAGAGAGCGAGAGAGTGAGAGAGAGTGAGAGTGAGTGCGCGAGCGGAGAGACGACTGCTATTAAAATATAGGTATAGGGGTATCCACAAAAGCCAATGACAATTTATATATAGGTTTATTACAAAAATACTCCGGGTACTTACTTTAAAACAAGAATATGTGTCCGACTCAGTATAATATTTACAACTGAGTGAATCTCCAACCAAAATATATATTATGTAACCTCAACACCACCCTAACCACATAACTTTTCTTATACCATGTGGCAGAGCTGGGAGTTGCGGCACCGAGTTGCGACTTTGCGACTTTGCCGCACTATGGATTTCGAAGTCGCAAAGTCGAAAGTCGCAAAAGTTTTGAAAAAAGTCGGACTAAGCAAAGTAGCACCGCCAATTTTCCGTGACTTTTGCCACGACTTTGAACAGGAACAAAGACGACTTTTTTTTTTAAGAAATTGCCGCGGCTGTTTTAACCCACGAACGCATTTAGCCCATTTAAATGAGCGAAAAGTGAGTCATTTTCAAATGTCCTTAATTTTTATAGTTCACCATCTAATTAGTTTTTTTTATACGAATTATAGAGAAAACGTTATATTTTGCTGTTGCACAGCCAGATTTTCATACTTGATGTAAACAACGGACTGATTGGTGGTTGAAGAGGATGATCTGAAGAATATTTGCAAAATGTCTCACAAAAAGTAAGTTATATGTATTTATAGGTACATAAACCTTTTAATTTTACTTGACAGGTGTATTCTATAAGAGAGGAAAAACTGAGTTTATGACGAGGAGCGGGGATAGGAGCAGGAGTTTTTCTGGCGACAGTGCAGCCAGTAGTAGCTTCAGGAGCAGCACTCCTATGCTAAGTGAGAGCAGTGACAGGGACAGCCACATGCCTTTTTTTGTGCCTGAGACTCTGACCGTGGAGAATGAGGAGACAGGGGAAGCTGGCGACCAGAGCCAGGAGAGCAACGAGGCCGTCAAGGAGCTGAAAAGCTGCTTGGAGACTCTTGAGAGGTAAGAAAATCGACGCGCCGCTCTAGTAAAGTAGCAAAATTAAATGTTAAAATTTAGTAAATCACTTCTTTTCATGATTTAAAGATTTATAAATATTAAATTTGAATATTTAAATTCAACAAATTGTCATTGAAACATTTCTATCTCTTTCAGTTTCTATGTCTTTGACAAATTTGTGAGGACTGATGTGAAGGTGGATGGGAGGTCTCTCAGGAAGATCCACAATGGCCTTGCTAAGTGCCAACATTCTGGCTGCAAAGGCAAGAAGGGGTTTACCTACAGTACCTACACCAGGAACCACCTCAAGCAGCATTACAAGAATGTAAGTTTAAATAATTAGCTAAGTTTACAATAAATAACTGACGCCGCTAGTCCTGCTACTTTATGAAAGTTTTAGCAAAGAAAATAAAAAATTTTATTGCAAAGTTAAAAGTTAATATTTTTATATCAGATGCACAAGGACCAGCTCCCTCAGCTCTCTGCCGCCATTGAGGGGCTCAACAAGCGCGGCCGCTCCCAGTCAAGGGAGAGTGAGGCCCGCAAGAAGCGTCAGATGTGCTTGGAGGAGAGCTTCAGGTCTAAGTTCAACCAGGAGAGGGCCAGGCAGTGTTACACCAGGTGAAAAAAAATTCAGAGAAATAATAGTAGCTATTTTAACTTTAATATTTTAAGTAGTAAAATATCGTCTTAGCGTCTTGATGTTTTAAAACATTTTTATTAAAAATTTTAAATATATTAATTTACATATTTTATCTTTAGGTGGTTCGTTGAGACAATGACGCCACTGGCTGTAGCTGACCATCCCAGCACCAAGAGGATGTTCTACCTCGTCAACCCTGAGTTCCAGCCCACCTCCAGGAGGACTGTGGCCAGGGACATTGACAAGCTGATGGAAAGGGGGAGGACTCAGGTGGTCAACCTGCTCTTCCACCAGAAGTGGGTGGCCACTACTGCCAAGAGCTGGACCGCCCAAAACAGGGCCTTCTTGGGGATGACAGTCCACTGAATTGACAGGGACAACCTCAAGAGGCACCATGCAACTCTGGCGTGCAAGGAGGTGAAGGTAGAGGCCCGGCCAACCAGCAGCAGGATGTGAGGGAGGTCCTGAGGAAGTCCATGGAGGAGTGGGTGCCCTCTAAAGGCGAGCTGGCCTGGTCCCTCTTCCCCTACCAGCACAGGGAGGTGTGGGTGGACTTATTCATTAAGTACAATATCCCCCTCTCCAGCTCTGCAGCTGTGGAGAGGCTATTCAACCGTGACCCACGCTGCCCTTGGTCTTAATGTATTAATCCGAGAAACTACTTTCCGCGGTATGTATTATGTAGGGATCACACATCTGCGATCCAGCCTCTGCGACTATCTGCGATGACGGGATTTTGACAGAATTTGTGGAATCGCAATTTACAACGACATTACTACGCTTTAATCTCAGCGGCAGCGAAATTAGTCGCAGAAAGTCGCAGGCGATCGCAGTATTTTTTTTGTGGTGATATCATCATCATCATCATCATCATCATCATCATCTTCATCTCGAGGTCTCGATGTTCGTTATGTAGAGATCACACATCTGCGACTATCTGCGATGACGGAACTTAACAAAATTTGTGGAATCGCAATTTACAACGACGTTACTAAGCTTTAATCTCAGCGGCAGCGTAATTAGTCGCAGAAAGTTGCAGGCGATCGCAGTAACTTAGCGCGACTCAGGAAGTGGCTGCGATTATGTTCAAATTTTCAAAACATTCACAGCCACCCCTGCGATTGTCAAATCGCTCGATTAGTTGCAGCGTGAACGCAGTGTGAGCAAGGCACCGTCGCCGCGCTCTGCGATGTGGCGGCAAAGGATTGCGTCAGAGCGTTGCGCAGTCGAGCGACTCCCACACCACGTGACGGGGCAGCGACAGATCCCCCCTTCCGCTTCCTGCTCGCTCCGTCTCAGCACAGTCTCCACTCGACAGAGACCGCACAACGCTCACCCAGCGACCACCAACCAATCTCCACCAGCGATACGTAAACGATCACTCCTAGACCTTTCCTCGCTTCGTTTGCGATGATCGCAAACAACCGCGATTAAAGCGAGTGAAGGACGAGCAGATGTCGTAATGGATCACGATATCTGCCTAGTCGTTGTGAATTGTGGTTATTGGGTGGCGACTTCAACATTTTCGGCATCGCAGATAATCGCAGAGCTGGATCACAGATGTGTGATCCCTACATAAATCTATCCCCAATTTCCTTCATTTATACTTATGTGTATATATATCATCTATCCTATCTATCCACTATATATAGCTTAACTTACTTAACAATTATTCTACTTAATAAACCTTTACAAATACATTACAAGCTAATCTATACTTAATTACTACATGGAGCCTTTCCCGCACCAGCCTGTCCGGCCTAACATAAATAAGCCTAACATAAGCATCCGCCATTTAATGCCCTCTCTCTGTATTTTGGTATACAGATACAATACTCTTAATACCATACTAAGTACACGTACATACGTACACACGTACACACATACTTATTACACGTATCACTACAACACCCCCACCCTCCCACACAAAAAAGAGGCAAAAAAGGGGAAATTCACGTGAAGCATGAATTTCACCTTTTTCCTCATAACATCCTATCAATTTGGCTTAGATAAGGCGTCTGGTACAACATTCAGGCGACCCGGTACATGTCGAATTTCAATGTTTCTATCCTGCAACATCACCGCCCATTTCACTGTTCTCGTATATTTACATTTCATAGTTTCCACAAACTTTAATGGATTATGGTCACTATAGACCACTACATGCCCATGTAAATAAACCTCAAACATTTATATGCTTGATATCACTGTAAGAGCCTTCTTTTTAATTACACTATATTTTCTATGGTGAGGCTCTAATTTCTTGGACATATAAACCACAGGCATAGGTATGTTGTTTACTGTTTGACATAACACACCACCAATTCCCGCAATACTCACATCAGTGATAATAATAATAATAATATTTTTTAATCTGGTGCTTGGAACACCGGAGCTACCGTGAGGATTGCCTTTAGACCATCAAAAGTTTTTTGGCAAGCCTCTGACCACAAAAATTTACGTTCTTCACTCAACATATCCGTTAAAGGGGGCGGCAACTTGCGCCAAGTTCCAGCAGAATCTTCTGTAGAGCCCAGCCATCCCGAGGAAATGCCGTGGACCTCTTCTTGAAGTAGGTGCGTCGAATTTGAGTATGTCATGTATCTTTGATTGCAGGAGCTCCACTCCACCACTCCCGACGCGATGACCCAGATATGACAGGGTGGGCAGAGCAAACTCACATTTCTCCAAGTTAATCTTGAGGTTGGTCTGTGACAGTCTCTCCAAAAGGGCTCTCAGACTCTTCATGTGCTCCTGACACATGCTTGGAAATTTTTTTCTTTCTATACATTAAAAGGGTACTGGCCAAGGGCAAATAAAAATAGGTAAAAAAAATCCCGCTTGTCGCCAGATCCTGTACGGAGGACAGTAGAAGAAATAGAGGCAGGGGATGGAAGTTCAATTTAGCATAAGAAGTGTCTTGACACTCCTCTTTTGAAAAGAGTTCAAGTCATAGGTAGGTGGAAAAACAGACAAAGGAAAAGAGTTCGAGAGTTTATCAATGTAAGGGATGAAAGAGTGAAGATACTGGTTAACTCTTGCATGAGAAAGATGGACAGAATAGGGATGAAAAAAAGTAGACAGCCTTGTGCAGCGAGGACGCAGGAGGGGTGGAAGCATGCAGTTAGCAAGTAAAGTTGGAACATTGCGTCCGAGACTTAAAGAATCAAGACAGTCAGTTAGAAGAGGCGAGTTGATGAGACGAAAAGCTTTAGACTTCACTCTGTTTAGTAAAACTAAGTGAGTTGAACCCTTCAAAACATGAGAGCCATACTCCATACATGGACGGGTAAGGCCCCTGTATAGAGCAAGCAGCTGGGAGGGAGAAAAAATGGACGTAGACGCCATAGGACACCTAACTTCTTAGAAGCTGATTTAGCAAGACCAAAAATATGAAATTGCCAGTTTTTAGTAAAGGATAGACCGAATGTGTTCAATGTAGAGGAGAGTGGCAATGAGTGCCATTAAAAAAGAGGGGATAGTTATCTGGAAGGTTATGTCAAGGAGATAGTTGTATAAATTGAGTTTTTAAGGCACTGAACAGAACCAGGTTTGTTCTGCCCCAATCAGAAACTAGTGAAAGATGAGAAGTTAGGCATCAAATAGCATCTCCCCTTGAATCACTTAATTCTTGTTGGGTTGGGCATCTGAAAGAGGCAAGGTGGTGTCATCAGCATAGAAGTGGATAGGGCATTGAGTCAGATTTAGGAGATCGTTGATGAATAATAGAAAAAAGAGTAAACGATAGGACAGAACCCTGAAGAACACCACTGTTGATAGGAGGCTAGGAGAAGAACAGTGACCGTCCACTACAGCAGCAATAGAACGGTCATAAAAGAAACTGGAGATGAAGGTACAGAGAGCAGGATATTATCCGTAGGAAGATAGTTTAGAAATTGGAGATTTATGCCAGTCTCTATCAAAGGCTTTTGATATGTCAAGGCCGACAGCAAAGGTTTCACCGAATACCCTAAAAGAGGATGATCCAGTTAGAAAATTATGCAGATCACCAGTAGACAGGTCTTTCAGGAAACCATCCTGGCAATCAAAGAAAAGGTTGCGAGTTGATAGATGCCACATTATCTTCTTATTAAGGAGAGACACAAAGGTTTTAGAAAGGCAGGAAACCAAAGCTATAGGGCGGTAGTTTGAAGGAATGGGACGGTCACCCTTTTTAGGGACAGGTTGAATGTGAGCAAACTTCCAGTAAGAAGGATAAATAGAAGTAGAAAGTCACAGACGAAAGAGTTTGACCAGGCAGGGAGCGAGCTCGGAAGCACAGTTTTTGAGAACAACAGGAGGGACTCCACCTGGGCCGTAAGCTTTCGGAGAATCAAGGCCAGAGAGGCCATGGAAAACGTCATAATGAAGAATTTTTGTTTTAGGGATGAAGTAGTCAGAAGCTGGAGGAGTAGAAGGAATATGTCCAGTATCATCCAAAGTAGATTTGGTAGCAAAGGTTTGAGCGAAGAGTTCAGCTTTAGAGAAAGTAGAGACAGCTGTGAAGCCATCTTGTTGAAGTAAAGGAGGGAAAGATGAAGAAGTAAAATTGTTGGAGATATTATTGGGTAGATTCCAGAAATCACGAAAGAATTAGAATTGGAAAGATGTTGACATTTTCTAAGTTTGAGAATAGATTTGGCATGATTATGAGAAGAAATATAAAGAGCATGAGTTTCAGCAGTTGGATGGCTACGGTACCGTTAGTGAGCTGCCTCTCTATCTTTGACAGCACGAGAACAAGCAGAGTTAAAACAGGGCTTTTTAGCTTTAGTATTAGAGAAAGTGTGAGGAATGCATGACTCCATTCCAGAGACAATCACCTCTCTCGGCCCAAAGAGAAGGATCACTGACACGGAAGCAATAATCATTTCAGGAAAATCAGAATAATATTGCCTTAGGTCCTCCCACTTAGCAGAGTTGACCCGCTTAGGCGGGTCCTGAGGCCACACTGGAGCGAAAAATACAGGTAACAGAAATAAGATTTTGATCGGAGTAGCCCAACGGAAAGGAAAGTTTGACAGAGTAAGCTGAAGTGTTCGAAGTTAGGAAAAGATCAAGAATGTTGGGCGTGTCTCCAAGGCGGTCAGGGATACGGGTAAGGAACTGCACCAGCTGTTCTAGGTCGTGGAGAATAGCAAAGTTGAAGGTTTGTTTATCAGGTTGGTCAGTGAAAGAAGATGAAAGCCAAAGCCGGTGGTGCACATTGAAATCCCCAAGAATGGAAATCTCAGCATAAGGAAAGTGAGATGGGATGTACTCCATTTTGGAAGTCAAATAGTCAAAATATTTTACATAGTAAGAGGAAATAGGTAGGAGATATACAGCACATATGTATTTAGTTAGAGAGGGACATTGAAGTCTAAGCCAGATGGTAGAACATTCTGAAAAGTCAATATTGTGGGCACGAGAGCAAGTAATGTCATTACGCATATATGCGCAACACCCAGCTTTGAATTGAAAATGAGGATAGAGAAAGTAGGAGGGGGCAGAAAAGGGGCTGCTGTCAGTAGTCACAGACAACTGTGTTTCAGTTAGGAAAAGAAGATGAGGTTTAGTGGAGGAGAGATAGTGTTCCACAGATTGGAAATTTGATCTAAGGCCACGAATGTTGCAAAAATCAATAGAAAAGTTATTAAAGAAAGTGTCAAGATACCCAAGGTCGTCAGCAGAGGAGCTATCCGACCTGGGATATTTTTGGTCCCCTCCCCAGATGGGAACTCCGAGGCTGGGCGTGGTGAGGCCATTATATAGAATTTGGAGTTGAAGATTGTAAAAGTGTAAGGTGCATGTAGTTTTATGTAAGTAGTAGTAGTAGTAGAAGTTTTCTTTAGAGGGCCGGCTGCAGCTGCCTTCTTGAGTAAGTGAGACACTAAGGAAACCGGGAAGATAGGTTACGGGGAATCACTAAGTCTGCAGTACCGTCTACATCCCCGTAAGTACCTCTCCTGATGCATTCCACCAGGCGGCAGGTGTCTACTGCCTACTCCATATAAGATACCAAGATATTGTCGACGTACGCCCTCACGTCCAATCTAATCTTCGGGAGGTGCTATCGCTATTTATCATTAGACAGTAGTCATTAGACATTAGACATTTATCAGTAGATCCACCCTGGTCAGGAACTGTGCTCTACTTACTGCGTCGATCATGTCATTGATTCTTGGCATCGGATAGGAGTTGGCGACTGTGAGCTGGTTGAGCTGCCTATAATCAGTGCAGAGCCTTACTGCTCCGCCTCTTTTTGGCACCAACAGGCACGGCGCCATCCACGGGCTACGGTTCGGGGTCGTTAAGCTGTTCTGCAGCAGATACTCCATCTCTTTCCTCATTACCTCCCCTTTCCCAGGCGACAAGCGATAAGGATGCTGTCGTATAGGTCGTGCTGGATGGCATGGGTTTGGGTAAGTGTGTCAGTCATGACACCCGGGAACTCGCGCAATAGCGCCACTAACTCTTTCTTCTCCACCCTCTGACTACTACATCACTTAAATTAAAATTTTTAATTATGACGTTTTTCATGCCCTCTCTGGCCTTGATTCTTGGAAGGCTTGCGGTCCGGATGGAGTCCCACCTGTTTTTTTTTCTTCTCAAAAACTGTGCTTCCGAGATCGCTCCCTGCCTGGTCAAACTCTTTCATTTGTGTCTCTCTAATTCTACCTATCCTTCTTCCTGGAAGTTTTCTTACATTCAACCTGTCCCTTAACCTGTAACATGCGACTGAGATAAGGACAATACGTCTCTCAGTGCGGCTATATAGCCATATATCCCTCTATGGCAAAATTAAATCAAAATTACATTACCGCATTAGTTTCATAAATGTGTAGCCGACAGTGAACTTATCTTTAACTTAAATGGGAGAGAGACAGATAGTAAGAGAGAGAGAGAGAGAGAGAGAGAGAGAGAGAGAGAGAGAGAGAGAGAGAGAGAGAGAGAGAGAGAGAGAGAGAGAGAGAGAGAGAGAGAGAGAGAGAGAGAGAGAGAGAGAGAGAGAGAGAGAGAGAGAGAGAGAGAGAACGAGAGAGAGAGACAGAGAGAGAGAGAGAGAGAGAGAGAGAGAGAGAGAGAGAGAGAGAGAGAGAGAGAGAGAGAGAGAGAGAGAGAGAGAGACAGAGAGAGAGAGAGAGAGAGAGAGAGAGAGAGAGAGAGAGAGAGAGAGAGAGAGAGAGAAAGAGAGAGAGAGAGAGAGAGAGAGAGAGAGAGAGAGAGAGAGAGAGAGAGAGAGAGAGAGAGAGAGAGAGAGATTTGAGTAATAAGATTGTTTCGCCAATGCTGGTCGAAAGTATGCATAGGAAATAATGTACTTGTATATTATTTATATTGTACTTACAAGACTGTTTAAAGGATGTAGGGCTTAACCATTTATTGTATATGGATAGTCTGTCTATGCGGATATCGCTGCGAATTTGTCTGGGTGACTGACGTGGATCGGTTCCCTCCGTTGCCACGTCAGTTGTCCTGCTGTAGCCACCATAACAGTGTCTCCTACTGGCCCATGTTGTATTTGTCCTCTTCCAAGGTGTGTTGTATTTGCGATTAATGTATTATTTATCAATTGTGAATGTACAGTGTAAGATGCAGCTCGACTGGCTGCCCCATAGCTAGTCACGTAAATGTTTATGGGTACTTATTTATTGCAGTCTGTTACTGAAGCCATTGTATGAACCGGCCTTGGTATTGTTGTTCTGTGGGGCACTGGATGTATGCTTGCTCGCCATGAAGCTTTAGGATGTCCTAGTTGTATGGAGGCCATGTTGTAAGTGAAATATTTGTATTCGTGACTTTGTTTATAAAATGGTCAATTAACCTAACATATGATCTCTTGTATTGGGGGTATGGTGCCTTATGTCTGTGGTGTAGGTTATTTGCTATTCATCTGGGGTTACGGGATATATATCGGTGGACCGTGCTTTATTTATGTAATGAATTGCAGATTGGATCAAATCATTAAACGTGAATGCAACGCGTGGCTTTTTCATCTCCAAGAACTGGTTAACGAAACAAAGATGAAGACGGTCCTATTCAAAGGAGTGACATTTCATAGGAGTGACATAACAAAGGAGTGACAAATCAAATATAAATTTCAAAGGAGTGACATTTCATGGGAGTGATAAAAACAACGGAGGACCTTCCTATTCCCGTCTTCTCAATTACGCAAAGTAGGTAACATGGATGATAACTAAAAACATAAAATTAATAGTGCTCTTCCTATTCCCGTCTCTTCTCATTTACGCAAAGTAGGTAACATGGATGATAACTATAAAAAAAAAAAAAATGACCACTGCACCGAACATCTCTCTCGAATCCCTCCCCGACTCCTCCAACCCTCCCACACTGCTGCTTCATGAGTTTGTAAATCTTAATCTTCGTGAAGTGGCAGGTGAGGCGACACCGATTTTGTTAGTGAGTGTACTTCTGTAACATAAAATAATAAGTGTGGTGCCGGTGGTGTCTTTAATGTTTTACTCTAAATCACACCGCTAAGACACCAGTGTGGTGCCGGGGGGTGTCTTTGGTTTTCTTTACTCTAAATTTAATTTATATTTAATTTATTTCTTAAATCTTCTTCTTAAGTCTTACTTTAACTCCTTATCTCTTATTGACCTTGCTGCCACCACCCACGGTTTTTTTGTAAAGGGGCATGGGGGCCCTTTGTGAGAAATTATTTTATATCATCAAACTCCAATAATAGAACATATATTTAACACCTTTGGTAGAGTAGGCTGAGTTCTCCACAGGACACGTGAGAACGTTGGACGTTTTTCATATCCTTGTTTCAAGAGTGTTGAGCACCTCCAAATTACTTACCTTACCACTTTTGATTCAGGGGATATTTTAAAGAATTGACCAGTGAAATTTTGATAACAAATATATTTCATTCCTTCCACTTTACTTTCTCCCACTATTATTATTCCTGGATAATAAGTGAAAGAGTCACCCGAACTGAAGAACTAGTACAAACTAGGTCCGATGACTTTCCTAAGTTTATACATACCACACACGTTATATCCCCCATATCTCAGAATCCATAACCTTTCCCCCCTCCCACCTTTGAAGATATTTCCCCGGGCATATTACTTGAAATTTGGATAATTACTAAGAGTGGTTAACTAACCGTCTCTTAAGATGTTGATCAAAGGATCTCACATCATACTTAATTGGAATTACTGAAGGTTGCCCACTATTAACATACGGTATTTTCTATGTTCCCACATGGGATAGCTACAGGCCCCGAAGGCTCTTCTATTCATTGCAATAACTGGTTAACATGGTCACACGTGGTCACTGTTCTTGACAAAGAACAATATATTATGTTGGGCGTCATCCCCACTTTGGCTTTGATTTTCCACTGAGTTACATTTTGTGATAGTGTTCACTGTGTATTTGTGTTGTCGTGGAGACCGCTGTAACAATACACCATATTAAGACATGTTCCCGTCCTGAAAGCCAGCCGAGGAGAGAGAGGTGACCATGAGGCCATATTTCACTTCCTTATTTCACCTATACGGATAACTATTATTCAAATTCACTTACATATTATTGACAACCTTCCCTTCAGGGTGATAATACTGATGTTTTAGAGGGATTTCTATATTAGGGAAGGTGAATATCTCACCTGTAACAATACACCATATTAAGACACACTCCCGTCCTGAAAGCCAGCCGAGGAGAGAGGGGGTGCGTGGCTGTCTCGTACCCAAAATGGGCGTCCTGCCTGACGAGTTGTCAACTAGTGTTTACCTATCCCCCCTTTTCTCTCTCTTACCTCTTTACAAAACAAAACCCTTAACTAAACAATACAAAGAGAATTTATGGTTAATGTGAGTAAAAACATTTGGAAGGCGTATCGTGTGGGTTGAGAAGAATGTTACAACCACATAAATAGTAGCCAAAGACTGTTGCATTCTTCAATTGGCGGGAGTCGTGTAACGCGCCAGAATTCAAAAAGGTATAAACAAAAAAAAAAAAAGAAGAAACCTGAAAGGGGCTTATTTCGTGGCATCACATAAGAATGATGAACTCATTGTTTCTGAATCAATTTTAATGCTTCAGGAGTAATACTGAAACTTAAATAACAACGACCATATCAGTGTTTCTGAATCAATTTTAATGCTTCAGGAGTAATACTGACAACGACCATTGCAGTGTTTCTGAATCAAATTTAATGCTTTAAATGTAATACCGAATCAAAAAGTGAAAGTTGTGCTCGTGGCTCTCCGGCCTATCGGCTGTGCAGTTGCCGCTGGAACCTTACGATTTGTGTTCTTCACTTAATTTAGACATTTATTTTTAAAGTTTCCTAGCCCATAATGGATGAATATCAATTTGTAAAATCCCAAATGAGTAAAGACAAGCTAACATTCAGAGGATACATTTACCGACACCAACGTTCCCGAAACAACAATCATTATTTCCGGTGCGAGGACAAAAATTGTAATGGTTCCGCAACCCTTCGTGGTGTGACAATTTTCAATAACATGGATGGCTCGGTATCAGAGGGTAAAGCACACAATCACGCTCCGCTGAGAGGGAGATTGGAAATTGTACAGGCTGTTGATGCAATCAAAATTAGGGCCAAAGCTATCACTTCGGCGCCAGCTGCAATTGTCCAAGAAGTTACACAGGAACTAAGCATTGACAACGCAGCAGATATGCCTTCCAAATCCGCCATGAGGCAAGTCATCCATCGTATCAGAAAAAAAGAATTTCCAGTTAAGAACATAAGAAATTAAGGAAGCTACAAAAGGCCCTGAGGCCTGCACTAGGTAGTTCCTGTTTAACTTAACCCCCCTATTACCTACACCCACCTCTCATCCCTATCCATGAAGTCGTCTAGTCTTATATTAAAACTCCCTATTGTCTGTGCACTACTACCCGCTGACTCAGTCTGTTCCAATCATCTACCACCCTATTTGTGAACCAATTTCTGCCTATTTCTTTATTAAATCTACATTTTTCTAGTTTGAACCCGTTGTTTCTTGTTCTATCCTGACTACTAATCGTAAGAACTTTTTCTACATCCCCCTTATTAAAACCCTTTACCCACTTGAATACTTCAATCAGATCGCCCCTTACTCTACGTCTCTCCAGTGAGTGCAATTTCAGTGTTTTAGTCTCCTTTCATAGCTGAAATTACGAATCCCTTCTATCATTTTGGTCATCCTTCTCTGCACTGATTCTAACAAAATTATATCCATTCTATAATACGGTGACCAAACTGTACTGCATAGTCTAGGTGAGGTCTGACTAACGCTAAATACAACTTCAAAATAACCTCAGCACTTCTACTTTTAACACTCCTAGTAATGAATCCTAACAACCTATTGGCCCTATTTCTAGCCTCAATACACTGTTTTCTGGGACGGAGGTCTGAGCTTACCTGTACACCCCAAATCCCTCTCACATTCTGACCTATTGAGCATTATCCTGTTTATTTTGTACCTGTTTTGAGGGTTTTCCCTTCCAATATTCATTACTTTACACTTATCTATATTAAAATCCATCTGCCACTTAACCACCCACTCGTTTAGCCTATCTAAGTCCCCCTGTAAGTCCTCTACATCAGTCTCTGATCTAATAATCCTACCTATCTTTGAATCGTCAGCAAATTTACTAATAACACTACTAATCCCATTATCTAAGTCGTTAATGTATATTATGAATAATAATGGCCCTAATACAGATCCCTGTGGCACTCCACTTGTTACTCCTCCCCAATTAGACTTAGAACCATTAATTGTAACCCTTTGCTGCCTATTGCTTAACCATGACCTAATCCAGCGAAGAACTTTCCCATCAATCCCATGAGCTCTAACCTTACTTAATAGTCTATCATGCGGAACCTTATCAAACGCTTTACTGAAATCAAGATATATAATGTCATAATTATCATCCTTATCAACTGCCTCATAAACATTCCTATAAAAAGTTAATAAGTTAGTGAGACATGACCTACCCTTACTGAATCCATGTTGTGAATCATTTATTAAACTAAACTTTTCCAAATGCCCTCTGATCTTATTTGCAATAATAGACTCTAGTAATTTACCTACAATTGAAGTTAGACTGACGGGTCGGTAATTAGACATCAATGCTCTATTTCCCTTTTTAAAATAGGAACTACATTTGCTTGCCTCCACTTTGAAGGAACCTCCCCTAAATTCACTGATTTCCTGAAAATATTGACTAACGGCTGGCTAACTACCTCCTTACATTCCTTAATTACCCTGGGATAAACCTCATCGGACCTGGTGATTTAAACTTCTTCATTCTATCTATCTCCCTTACTACCAATTCCTTAGTTACTTCAATATCTACCAGCTTTTCACTTTCCTCTCCCCTAAATATTTGCTCACAAACCGGAACTATGTTTTTATCTTCCCTGGTAAAGACACTTAAGAAATATTCATTGAGACCTTACACATATCCTCCCCCGAATTTACCATCTCATGCTCACCTAATCTCAACGGACCTACAGATTCCCTGCTTTTAGTCCTATAGACTTGAAAAAATCCCTTAGGGTCAGCTTTAAACCTGACTCGCTATCTTAATCTCGTATTGTTTTTTTTGGCTGAACGTGTAAGTTTTTTAACTGACCTAGATAATTCGATATACTGTTCTCTATAGATAACCTGTCCTGACTTAATCTTTTTATATACGTTCCTTTTTAGTCCTATTAAATACTTTAATTTGTTAGTCATCCACTTAGGATCGTTTCTACTCGACCTTATTGCCCTATATGGAATATTTAATTTCTGACCTGCAATCAAATTATCAAGGAAAAATGTATATGCTTCGTCAGCTTTGACCTCACTAACTCCCCTTCCCCTAAAACCTGATCTGATCTCCCTTCACCTGTTTCTTCCCCCTCTGAGCCTGACCTGACCTGACCTTCCCCCTCCAACGGACTCCAGCTAATCCCTTCCAGGTGTCTTCTTAATCCCTCATAATTTGCCTTTCTAAAGTCAGGTATCCTATGCTTATTAACACTCCTAACTTCTTTTTCCCCTTTTAATATAAACCTAATTTCACAATGATCGCTGTTACCTAACTGTCCCCCCAACTTCCGCTTCCTTAACTAAATCATCCCGGTTAGTTAATATTAATTCTAGAATATTATCACCTCTAGTAGGTTCCCTGATTATCTGGTTTAGAAAATTATCCTGAACTAACTTTAACAAATCCTCAGCATCATTATCACCTACCGTTAGGTCCCAATCAATGTTCCTTAAATTAAATCACCTAACACACATATCTGTTCATACTTACACGCCCTGTTTATCTCCTGCCCATATAGGAATAGAGTCCTCCTTATTCAAGCTTGGAGGCCTATATACCACACCCAACACAGTTTTTCTCTTGCTTCTATCACATCTACCCATATGGATTCTATCCTGTCATCTATCCTAATAACATTATTTACATAGCATTTGCAATGTGTTCCTAACATACAGTGCAACACCTCCTCCTCTTCTGCCCACTCTGTCTTTATGAAAAAACTTGTACCCTTCTATTTCTACTTCTGGACTAAATATCTTCCCAGACATATCCAACCATGTTTCTGTTAAAGCAATAATGTCAAAATTTTCTACACTAACCACCCTCTAAGATAATCTATTTTATTTACTATACTCCTGCAGTTTGTATAGTAAACTTTCAAGTCACTATTACTCTTCTTTACATTGACATTCCTCGTGTCCCTAGTTGACTTCCCTCTATCATCTATTTGAAAAAATCCTGCAGGGCACTCATTTAGTTGAACCCGAACGTGTGACAGATTTTAATCATCCCAAACAATTTGAGGGTCACCCAAGCAGGGGAAAGAAACTTCCTTTTGTTCGACACGAAGACAGATGATGGAAACGTTTATGATCAAAGCGAAGATGATGAGCCAGGGAACGAATCATAGCTTTTGTACTGAAGAAAGTTACGCAGATTGCAGGAATCGGAGATCTGGTTTCTTGATGGAACATTCAAAACTTGTCCTCGACTTTTCCACCAATTGTACACTATCCATTACATGTTCCATGGAGAGTGTTTTCCAGCTGTTTATGTTCTGATGACTGGAAAAACGCAAGAAATGTATACATCCATGCTAGAAGGGTTACTGTCAGCTGCAGAAGCAAAAGGAATTGATTAAACCCTACTTTTATGATAGTAGATTTTGAGGTGGCAAGCATCAATGCTCTTCAACAGAAATTTCTAGAAGCCAGAGTATCTGGCTGCTTTTTCCACTTAGGTCAAAAAAGTATCTACCGAAGTATTCAGAAGAATGGTCTAGTCGATGCCTACAAAACCAATGACAATGTGGCCTTACACTTGAGAAAGCTGTCTGCTCTTGCATTCTTATCTCCAGAAGAAATTTGTGATGCGTTTATTGCTCTCTCAACCAATATTCCTAAAGAAGTTGAACCAGTGTATAAGTATTTTGGAGAAACTTATCTGTTGGGAAGACCGATTATCGCTCGTGGAAAAGGAAGACCAAGACGGAATCAGTTGCGTCATCCACCACGATTTCCCCCGACTGTGTGGAGTATTCATCATCTTCAAGCCTACAACCTTCCAAGAACAAAAACAACTTGGAGGCTTGGCAAAGGCGATTTGAAACAGTAGTTGAACGTATCACTTGGGAGTGTATTCAATGATAAAGGAATTCATAAAAGAAAACCACCACGTAGAACAAGAGATGGAGCGATTGATTGCAAGGAACAGGTCAACAAAGAAGAAGAAAGAACAAACTCAGAAGGAAGAGAGGCTGCAACTGTTGTCAGGAAACATGAAATCGTCCTCTCCCGACGAATACCTTCGGGGATTGCACACAATTTACATTTCAGGTGGCGAGATTCAGCAGTTTGACTTGAGCGAAAACGAAGCGTGGGGCTTCCCCACCCAATTAGTATTATCCGAAAATTATCCCTCACCCCTCGAGAGAGAGAGAGAGAGAGAGAGAGAGAGAGAGAGAGAGAGAGAGAGAGAGAGAGAGAGAGAGAGAGAGAGAGAGAGAGAGAGAAGAGAGAGAGAGAAACATTTGAAACATTTATTCATAGCCAAGTTATTTTTACATTTGAGTTTATAAATCTTAATTTATAAAATAAACTAAAGCTAGCCTATATAAAGCAAAGCTTTTCAGGCAAAGAAAATTAATCTTAATAAAAAATTATACTGGCTGTGGAAATATATAAAGATTATATAAATAAACATATCATATGAGTTATAATTGTATGGTATGCAAAATGATTATAATATAATGAAACTGATATTAAAAAAAATTATAATAATATTACTAATGATAATACTATTAATTATAATAATAATAATAGTAATAATAATAATAATAGTAATAATAATAGTAATAAAAATAATAATAACAACAACAATAACAATAATAATAATAATAATCGGGATTTTTTTTAACCTTTATTGTTTGGAAGGGAAAACCCAGGTTGAGAGAACGAGCCGTCTTGATATTATCTGGAATGTCTACAAACCAAACAGTCTGAGAGGACAGAAGAGAGGGAAAGGTATCAGGAAACGGGTGGTCCAATCACTGGGAGTCCAAGGCAATGGAATGACTTCCTTCATGTTGATGAAAATAAGACAAAACTGTTCAAATTCCTCACACAACAAGTCACTTGCATGCTAGTAGCTGATGGATAAGAAGTTTATGTAACTGACGAGAAGAAGGTGCTCTGTTCTCATGCCCAATTTAACCTGACAAATCTCACTCCATGTTCTCACGAGGAAGCAGACACATGCTTGCTTCTGCATATGTCAGATGCTGTTAAGAAGGGTTGCAAGAAATTGCTTATTCGTATTGTAGATACTGATGTTGTTCTACTGGCTGTGGCCATGTTTAGAAGAACCGAGCCAGAAGAACTGTGGATTGGTTTTGGTAAATGCGCTAGCTTCAAATACACTGGGATTCATGAAATTGCCAACAAACTGGATTCAGTACCTGTGCCTCGCTTCCAGTGTTCCATGCACTTACGTATGGGAGGAAATAAAAATGTATGTGAGACTTGGAAGGGTTTTCCTTGCAGTGACCGAGGCCTTCAATGAGCTCAGGTAGATAGCACTTACTGTTAAGGCGTTTACATCAGTGGCCAAATCTACGGCAAACTTCTGGTGTCCTTAAGGCCTCTTCTATTTGCGTGAATCCGTTTCAGATTACTGAATCTGGGCGGGGCTTGGCCGCTCTGGGCGGGGCATAGCCGCAAAATCGTGTTCTATTTACCATCTTAACCCGTGATCTGTAACAGATTCATGAATCCGTCGAATCTGTTTCTGGAGGTGGGTTATAGCAGTCCTACACTCGTTCGCGGGTTTTTTGCACCAGCCTGCGCCAGCCTCTTCTCAGAATTTAATATTGATATATACCTCCAATAAAACAGTGTATATATACGAGGAAGATAGTAAGCGGTAGAGAAACGTTGTAGAAATGTTACTGTAGACACAGAATTGAATAATAGTGGTGATGAATACCAGAAACAAAGGAGATATATAACAGCAGCCTCTTCTCGGAATCAATTATTAATATATACTTCCAATAAAACAGTGTATATATACGAGAAAGATATTAAGTGGTAAAGAAACGTTGCAGAAATACTACTGTAGGCTTAAAATTGTATAATAATGGTGATGAATACCAGAACAAGGAAATATAACAGCAGCCTCTAACCGAGTTATTTGTTTTCTTTGAATTTTGATATATATACTCCCAAGAAAACAACTTACATGTGCGTGGAAGAGATCAATGGTAAAGAAATGTTGCATAAATGCTAGTGTAGGTACAAAAATATGTATAACCGTAGCAAATAAATAGTTAAATAAGATATCCCCAACGTGTTAAGGGGAAGCTCTACTTGGGAGTTTTACATTGATATACACAAACGATTCTGACACTCATTACCATCGCAAATAAATAGTTAATAAGATATCCACATTCCCCATCTCCCAATGAGGACATGTGGGAATGTAAAGTTTTTTGGACGGGTGTGAAAGTGAAGTTTTACCCATATCTAACCTAACCAGGGTAAGCCTATCGGCGCTACAGGTTAGACATATATAAAAATAAGGGGTATTTTCTTTACAACTACTGCTCCACCTCTTTATTATAAATATGAAGTCTTACATACTATACATAGTGTACTCAACACATCTGTGAAAGTTTCAGGCGGTGCTCACCATTATTTACCTCGCAAAACGTCTTTGAAGTTGTTAGGTTATGTTGGTTAGGTTATGTTAAGTTGTGGTTAGGTTAAGGTTGTTAGGTTAGATTGCGGTTATGTTATGGTTATGTTAAGTTAGGTTAGGTTCGGTTCGGTTCAGTTAGGTTTGGTTATATAGCATTTTTACATTTTATTACCCAAACCCAAAACAAATCTAAGTTGCGAACCCTAACTTTTGGGTAATAAAATGTAAAAATCTTATATAATCGAACCTAACTGAACCGAACCTAACCTAACTTTACATAACCATAACATAACCGTAACCTAACCTAACAACCTTAACATAACCAAAACTTAACCAAACCATAACTTAACATACCTAACCTAACTTCAAAGACGTTTTGCAAGGTAAATAATGGTGAGCATCGGCTGAAACCTTCACAGATATGTTGAGTACACTATGTATAGTATGTACGACTTCATATTTATAATAAAGAGGTGGAGCAGTATTTGTAAAGAAATACAAAAAGAAGTTTATATATATAGTATATATTTTTTATACATTGAAAAGGTACTGGCTAAGGGACAACAAAAATACGTTAAAAAAATCCCTCTTGTCGCCATCCTGTAAAGACAACAGTAGGAGAAATAGAAGCACGGGGTGGAGGTCTGGTTAACAAAGTTTTCTTGACACTCCTCTTTGAAAGAATTCAAGTCATAACCAGGTAATAAGGCACTTATTAAGGCAGGAATAAAATGTCTTAATTATAGACCATGAATCAATATCAGAAATATAATGAAAGAATCAGCATGTGCACTATTTTAACCCAAGACACTGTATTAACTTCGCGGCTCATTAGACCTGAATCTACTTTTCAATAATCTAATGGTGTTTTGAATAACACATTTAGTTATATAATTTTTTTTATTGTACAATAAGCAGGTTGCTGATAATTAGGGGTGCCGCTGTCGCCCTAAATGCATCAGTAATGAAAGCTGTAACTCTTAACACTTCCTCAGAGAAGTGACTAGTGTGACGGCTGGGCAGCGACTGGCATCTCATTGTTATTGTTTTGATTCAGCGAATCCAAAACAGATTCTGATGTTCTATTTGCACCCACCGAATCCAAAACGCTATTCGGATTCAGAGCAGAATCCGGAGTAGATTATTGGGAACAAATAGAAGAGGCTTTTGATGAACACGTTTAGGCGTCCTGTTTGGATAGAGGGAGATGCGCATGCGCAAGATCACTAGCTTGTAGCAGCGGCAGAGACAACACATTCACCGCCAGTCTCCACCAGTCTTTGACGCACTGCTAGCTAGCAGTATCTCGTCTCCTGCCTGCTCTTGTTCCCGTTTATAAATAGTCATTTTTAACATAACTCTATAACCCTCCGTGGCTAACCTAACGCTAAGTTTATTTCATTACTATCCTTAAATAATATTTTAATGCGTTTATTGCGTTTCCTGGCTAGTACAGTGGTAGCGCGCTGGCCTTGCATTCACTTGGTCGGCAGATCGAGTCACCGCCTGGGCCTGTGATGCTTAAGCTGTTTATTGGGAGGAACTGCTGTGGTAGGGCACCACAGTGGGGCAGCGGTGGTCCACCACGACTGTGAGGCATAGACCTCTAAACAAAAACCTAATAAAAACCTAATACAATAAAAGACGAACGTGAAGTCGGAGCTACAGCCTCTTGAATGGGCGGAGTTATGGCCTCTTGGGGCAAAGACCGTTTACCTCGATAAAGCATTATTAATTATTTATTATATTGCTCCTACTATATTTTAACATCCTACTTCACACGTAATAATGATATTATATTATAATGGTGTTTATAGTGTATAAAAGCTGATATATAATTATATTAAATATATATATATATATATATATATATATATAATATATAATATTATAGTATAATATATATTTATATATATAATATATATAATATATATATATATAAGATATATCTATATATAATATATCTATATATAATATTTATATTATATATATATATATATATATATATATATATATATATATATAATATATATAATATTTATATATTATATATATATATTATATATATATATATATATATATAATATTATATATATTCAGCTTTTATACACTATAAACACCATTATAATATAATATCATTATTACGTGTGAATTAGGATGTTAAAATATAGTAGGAGCAATATAATAAATAATTAATAATGCTTTATCGAGGTAAACGGTCTTTGCCCCAAGAGGCCATAACTCCGCCCATTCAAGAGGCTGTAGCTCCGACTTCACGTTCGTCTTTTATTTATTAGGTTTTTATTAGGTTTTTGTTTAGAGGTCTATGCCTCACAGTCGTGGTGGACCACCGCTGCCCCACTGTGGTGCCCTACCACAGCAGTTCCTCCCAATAAACAGCTTAAGCATCACAGGCCCAGGCGGTGACTCGATCTGCCGACCAAGTGAATGCAAGGCCAGCGCGCTACCACTGTACTAGCCAGGAAACGCAATAAACGCATTAAAATATTATTTAAGGATAGTAATGAAATAAACTTAGCGTTAGGTTAGCCACGGAGGGTTATAGAGTTATGTTAAAAATGACTATTTATAAACGGGAACAAGAGCAGGCAGGAGACGAGATACTGCTAGCTAGCAGTGCGTCAAAGACTGGTGGAGACTGGCGGTGAATGTGTTGTCTCTGCCGCTGCTACAAGCTAGTGATCTTGCGCATGCGCATCTCCCTCTATCCAAACAGGACGCCTAAACGTGTTCATCAAAAGCCTCTTCTATTTGTTCCCAATAATCTACTCCGGATTCTGCTCTGAATCCGAATCCGTTTTGGATTCGGTGGGTGCAAATAGAACATCAGAATCTGTTTTGGATTCGCTGAATCAAAACAATAACAATGAGATGCCAGTCGCTGCCCAGCCGTCACACTAGTCACTTCTCTGAGGAAGTGTTAAGAGTTACAGCTTTCATTACCTGATGCATTTAGGGCGACAGCGGCACCCCTAATTATCAGCAACCTGCTTATTGTACAATAAAAAAAATTATATAACTAAATGTGTTATTCAAAACACCATTAGATTATTGAAAAGTAGATTCAGGTCTAATGAGCCGCGAAGTTAATACAGTGTCTTGGGTTAAAATAGTGCACATGCTGATTCTTTCATTATATTTCTGATATTGATTCATGGTCTATAATTAAGACATTTTATTCCTGCCTTTAATAAGTGCCTTATTACCTGGTTATGACTTGAATTCTTTCAAAAGAGGAGTGTCAAGAAAACTTTGTTAACCAGACCTCCACCCCGTGCTTCTATTTCTCCTACTGTTGTCTTTACAGGATGGCGACAAGAGGGATTTTTTTAACGTATTTTTGTTGTCCCTTAGCCAGTACCTTTTCAATGTATAAAAAATATATACTATATATATAAACTTCTTTTTGTATTTCTTTACAAATACTGCTCCACCTCTTTATTATAAATATGAAGTCGTACATACTATACATAGTGTACTCAACATATCTGTGAAGGTTTCAGCCGATGCTCACCATTATTTACCTTGCAAAACGTCTTTGAAGTTAGGTTAGGTTATGTTAAGTTATGGTTTGGTTAAGTTTTGGTTATGTTAAGGTTGTTAGGTTAGGTTACGGTTATGTTATGGTTATGTAAAGTTAGGTTAGGTTCGGTTCAGTTAGGTTCGATTATATAAGATTTTTACATTTTATTACCCAAAAGTTAGGGTTCGCAACTTAGATTTGTTTTGGGTTTGGGTAATAAAATGTAAAAATGCTATATAACCAAACCTAACTGAACCGAACCGAACCTAACCTAACTTAACATAACCATAACATAACCGCAATCTAACCTAACAACCTTAACCTAACCACAACTTAACATAACCTAACCAACATAACCTAACAACTTCAAAGACGTTTTGCGAGGTAAATAATGGTGAGCACCGCCTGAAACTTTCACAGATGTGTTGAGTACACTATGTATAGTATGTAAGACTTCATATTTATAATAAAGAGGTGGAGCAGTAGTTGTAAAGAAATACCCCTTATTTTTATATATGTCTAACCTGTAGCGCCGATAGGCTTACCCTGGTTAGGTTAGATATGGGTAAAACTTCACTTTCACACCCGTCCAAAAAACTTTACATTCCCACATGTCCTCATTGGGAGATGGGGAATGTGGATATCTTATTAACTATTTATTTGCGATGGTAATGAGTGTCAGAATCGTTTGTGTATATCAATGTAAAACTCCCAAGTAGAGCTTCCCCTTAACCAAAAAAAAAACGTTGGGGATATCTTATTTAACTATTTATTTGCTACGGTTATACATATTTTTGTACCTACACTAGCATTTATGCAACATTTCTTTACCATTTGATCTCTTCCACGCACATGTAAGTTGTTTTCTTGGGAGTATATATATCAAAATTCAAAGAAAACAAATAACTCGGTTAGAGGCTGCTGTTATATTTCCTTTGTTTCTGGTATTCATCACCATTATTATACAATTTTAAGCCTACAGTAGTATTTCTGCAACGTTTCTTTACCACTTAATATCTTTCTCGTATATATACACTGTTTTATTGGAAGTATATATTAATAATTGATTCCGAGAAGAGGCTGCTGTTATATATCTCCTTTGTTTCTGGTATTCATCACCACTATTATTCAATTCTGTGTCTACAGTAACATTTCTACAACGTTTCTCTACCGCTTACTATCTTCCTCGTATATATACACTGTTTTATTGGAGGTATATATCAATATTAAATTCTGAGAAGAGGCTGGCGCAGGCTGGTGCAAAAAACCCGCGAACGAGTGTAGACTGCTATAACCCACCTCCAGAAACAGATTCGACGGATTCATGAATCTGTTACAGATCACGGGTTAAGATGGTAAATAGAACACGATTTTGCGGCTATGCCCCGCCCAGAGCGGCCAAGCCCCGCCCAGATTCAGTAATCTGAAACGGATTCACGCAAATAGAAGAGGCCTTAAGGACACCAGAAGTTTGCCGTAGATTTGGCCACTGATGTAAACGCCTTAACAGTAAGTGCTATCTGCCTGAGCTCATTGAAGGCCTCGGTCACTGCAAGGAAACCCTTCCAAGTCTCACATACATTTTTATTTCCTCCCATACGTAAGTGCATGGAACACTGGAAGCGAGGCACAGGTACTTGAATCCAGTTTGTTGGCAATTTCATGAATCCCAGTGTATTTGAAGCTAGCGCATTTACCAAAACCAATCCACAGTTCTTCTGGCTCGGTTCTTCTAAACATGGCCACAGCCAGTAGAACAACATCAGTATCTACAATACGAATAAGCAATTTCTTGCAACCCTTCTTAACAGCATCTGACATATGCAGAAGCAAGCATGTGTCTGCTTCCTCGTGAGAACATGGAGTGAGATTTGTCAGGTTAAATTGGGCATGAGAACAGAGCACCTTCTTCTCGTCAGTTACATAAACTTCTTATCCATCAGCTACTAGCATGCAAGTGACTTGTTGTGTGAGGAATTTGAACAGTTTTGTCTTATTTTCATCAACATGAAGGAAGTCATTCCATTGCCTTGGACTCCCAGTGATTGGAACCACCCGTTTCCTGATACCTTTCCCTCTCTTCTGTCCTCTCAGACTGTTTGGTTTGTAGACATTCCAGATAATATCAAGACGGCTCGTTCTCTCAACCTGGGTTTTCCCTTCCAAACAAATAAAGGTTAAAAAAAATCCCGATTATTATTATTATTATTGTTATTGTTGTTGTTATTATTATTTTTATTACTATTATTATTACTATTATTATTATTATTACTATTATTATTATTATAATTAATAGTATTATCATTAGTAATATTATTATAATTTTTTTTAATATCAGTTTCATTATATTATAATCATTTTGCATACCATACAATTATAACTCATATGATATGTTTATTTATATAAATCTTTATATATTTCCACCAGCCAGTATAATTTTTTATTAAGATTAATTTTCTTTGCCTGAAAAGCTTTGCTTTATATAGGCTAGCTTTAGTTTATTTTATAAATTAAGATTTATAAACTCAAATGTAAAAATAACTTGGCTATGAATAAATGTTTCAAATGTTTCTCTCTCTCTTTCTCTCTCTCTCTCTCTCTCTCTCTCTCTCTCTCTCTCTCTCTCTCTCTCTCTCTCTCTCTCTCTCTCTCTCTCTCTCTCTCTTCTCGAGGGGTGAGGGATAATTTTCGGATAATACTAATTGGGTGGGGAAGCCCCACGCTTCGTTTTCGCTCAAGTCAAACTGCTGAATCTCGCCACCTGAAATGTAAATTGTGTGCAATCCCCCGAAGGTATTCGTCGGGAGAGACGATTTCATGTTTCCTGACAACAGTTGCAAGCCTCTCTTCCTTCTGAGTTTGTTCTTTCTTCTTCTTTGTTGACCTGTTCCTTGCAATCAATCGCTCCATCTCTTGTTCTACGTGGTGGTTTTCTTTTATGAATTCCTTTATCATTGAATACACTCCCAAGTGATAACGTTCAACTACTGTTTCAAATCGCCTTTGCCAAGCCTCCAAGTTGTTTTTTGTTCTTGGAAGGTTGTAGGCTTGAAGATGATGAATACTCCACACAGTCGGGGGAAATCGTGGTGGATGACGCAACTGATTCCGTCTTGGTCTTCCTTTTCCACGAGCGATAATCGGTCTTCCCAACAGATAAGTTTCTCCAAAATACTTATACACTGGTTCAACTTCTTTAGGAATATTGGTTGAGAGAGCAATAAACGCATCACAAATTTCTTCTGGAGATAAGAATGCAAGAGCAGACAGCTTTCTCAAGTGTAAGGCCACATTGTCATTGGTTTTGTAGGCATCGACTAGACCATTCTTCTGAATACTTCGGTAGATACTTTTTTGACCTAAGTGGAAAAAGCAGCCAGATACTCTGGCTTCTAGAAATTTCTGTTGAAGAGCATTGATGCTTGCCACCTCAAAATCTACTATCATAAAAGTAGGGTTTAATTCAATTCCTTTTGCTTCTGCAGCTGACAGTAACCCTTCTAGCATGGATGTATACATTTCTTGCGTTTTTCCAGTCATCAGAACATAAACAGCTGGAAAACACTCTCCATGGAACATGTAATGGATAGTGTACAATTGGTGGAAAAGTCGAGGACAAGTTTTGAATGTTCCATCAAGAAACCAGATCTCCGATTCCTGCAATCTGCGTAAACTTTCTTCAGTACCAAAAGCTATGATTCGTTCCCTGGCCTCATCATCTTCGCTTTGATCATAAACGTTTCCATCATCTGTCTTCGTGTCGAACAAAAGGAAGTTTCTTTCCCCTGCTTGGGTGACCCTCAAATTGTTTGGGATGATTAAATCTGTCACACGTTCGGGTTCAACTAAATGAGTGCCCTGCAGGATTTTTTCAAATAGATGATAGAGGGAAGTCAACTAGGGACACGAGGAATGTCAATTTAAAGAAGAGTAATAGTGGCTTGAAAGTTTACTATACAAACTGCAGGAGTATAGTAAATAAAATAGATTATCTTAGAGGGTTGGTTAGTGTAGAAAATTTTGACATTATTGCTTTAACAGAAACATGGTTGGATATGTCTGGGAAGATATTTAGTCCAGAAGTAGAAATAGAAGGGTACAAGTTTTTTCATAAAGACAGAGTGGGCAGAAGAGGAGGAGGTGTTGCACTGTATGTTAGGAACACATTGCAATGCTATGTAAATAATGTTATTAGGATAGATGATAGGATAGAATCCATATGGGTAGATGTGATAGAAGCAAAGAGAAAAACTGTGTTGGGTGTGGTATATAGGCCTCCAAGCTTGAATAAGGAGGACTCTATTCCTATATGGCAGGAGATAAACAGGGCGTGTAAGTATGAACAGATATGTGTGTTAGGTGATTTTAATTTAAAGAACATTGATTGGGACCTAACGGTAGGTGATAATGATGCTGAGGATTTGTTAAAGTTAGTTCAGGATAATTTTCTAAACCAGATAATCAGGGAACCTACTAGAGGTGATAATATTCTAGAATTAATATTAACTAACCGGGATGATTTAGTTAAGGAAGCGGAAGTTGGGGGGACAGTTAGGTAACAGCGATCATTGTGAAATTAGGTTTATATTAAAAGGGGAAAAAAGAAGTTAGGAGTGTTAATAAGCATAGGATACCTGACTTTAGAAAGGCAAATTATGAGGGAATTAAGAAGACACCTGGAAGGGATTAGCTGGAGTCCGTTGGAGGGGGAAGGTCAGGTCAGGTCAGGCTCAGAGGGGGAAGAAACAGGTGAAGGGAGATCAGATCAGGTTTTAGGGGAAGGGGGAGTTAGTGAGGTCAAAGCTGACGAAGCATATACATTTTTCCTTGATAATTTGATTGCAGGTCAGAAATTAAATATTCCATATAGGGCAATAAGGTCGAGTAGAAACGATCCTAAGTGGATGACTAACAAATTAAAGTATTTAATAGGACTAAAAAGGAACGTATATAAAAAGATTAAGTCAGGACAGGTTATCTATAGAGAACAGTATATCGAATTATCTAGGTCAGTTAAAAAACTTACACGTTCAGCAAAAAAAACAATACGAGATTAAGATAGCGAGTCAGGTTAAAGCTGACCCTAAGGGATTTTTTCAAGTCTATAGGACTAAAAGCAGGGAATCTGTAGGTCCGTTGAGATTAGGTGAGCATGAGATGGTAAATTCGGGGGAGGATATGTGTAAGGTTCTCAATGAATATTTCTTAAGTGTCTTTACCAGGGAAGATAAAAACATAGTTCCGGTTTGTGAGCAAATATTTAGGGGAGAGGAAAGTGAAAAGCTGGTAGATATTGAAGTATCTAAGGAATTGGTAGTAAGGGAGATAGATAGAATGAAGAAGTTTAAATCACCAGGTCCCGATGAGGTTTATCCCAGGGTAATTAAGGAATGTAAGGAGGTAGTTAGCCAGCCGTTAGTCAATATTTTCAGGAAATCAGTGGATTTAGGGGAGGTTCCTTCAAAGTGGAGGCAAGCAAATGTAGTTCCTATTTTTAAAAAGGGAAATAGAGCATTGATGTCTAATTACCGACCCGTCAGTCTAACTTCAATTGTAGGTAAATTACTAGAGTCTATTATTGCAAATAAGATCAGAGGGCATTTGGAAAAGTTTAGTTTAATAAATGATTCACAACATGGATTCAGTAAGGGTAGGTCATGTCTCACTAACTTATTAACTTTTTATAGGAATGTTTATGAGGCAGTTGATAAGGATGATAATTATGACATTATATATCTTGATTTCAGTAAAGCGTTTGATAAGGTTCCGCATGATAGACTATTAAGTAAGGTTAGAGCTCATGGGATTGATGGGAAAGTTCTTCGCTGGATTAGGTCATGGTTAAGCAATAGGCAGCAAAGGGTTACAATTAATGGTTCTAAGTCTAATTGGGGAGGAGTAACAAGTGGAGTGCCACAGGGATCTGTATTAGGGCCATTATTATTCATAATATACATTAACGACTTAGATAATGGGATTAGTAGTGTTATTAGTAAATTTGCTGACGATTCAAAGATAGGTAGGATTATTAGATCAGAGACTGATGTAGAGGACTTACAGGGGGACTTAGATAGGCTAAACGAGTGGGTGGTTAAGTGGCAGATGGATTTTAATATAGATAAGTGTAAAGTAATGAATATTGGAAGGGAAAACCCTCAAAACAGGTACAAAATAAACAGGATAATGCTCAATAGGTCAGAATGTGAGAGGGATTTGGGTGTACAGGTAAGCTCAGACCTCCGTCCCAGAAAACAGTGTATTGAGGCTAGAAATAGGGCCAATAGGTTGTTAGGATTCATTACTAGGAGTGTTAAAAGTAGAAGTGCTGAGGTTATTTTGAAGTTGTATTTAGCGTTAGTCAGACCTCACCTAGACTATGCAGTACAGTTTTGGTCACCGTATTATAGAATGGATATAATTTTGTTAGAATCAGTGCAGAGAAGGATGACCAAAATGATAGAAGGGATTCGTAATTTCAGCTATGAAAGGAGACTAAAACACTTGAAATTGCACTCACTGGAGAGACGTAGAGTAAGGGGCGATCTGATTGAAGTATTCAAGTGGGTAAAGGGTTTTAATAAGGGGGATGTAGAAAAAGTTCTTACGATTAGTAGTCAGGATAGAACAAGAAACAACGGGTTCAAACTAGAAAAATGTAGATTTAATAAAGAAATAGGCAGAAATTGGTTCACAAATAGGGTGGTAGATGATTGGAACAGACTGAGTCAGCGGGTAGTTAGTGCACAGACAATAGGGAGTTTTAAGAGAAGACTAGACGACTTCATGGATAGGGATGAGAGGTGGGTGTAGGTAATAGGGGGGTTAAGTTAAACAGGAACTACCTAGTGCAGGCCTCAGGGCCTTTTGTAGCTTCCTTAATTTCTTATGTTCTTAACTGGAAATTCTTTTTTTCTGATACGATGGATGACTTGCCTCATGGCGGATTTGGAAGGCATATCTGCTGCGTTGTCAATGCTTAGTTCCTGTGTAACTTCTTGGACAATTGCAGCTGGCGCCGAAGTGATAGCTTTGGCCCTAATTTTGATTGCATCAACAGCCTGTACAATTTCCAATCTCCCTCTCAGCGGAGCGTGATTGTGTGCTTTACCCTCTGATACCGAGCCATCCATGTTATTGAAAATTGTCACACCACGAAGGGTTGCGGAACCATTACAATTTTTGTCCTCGCACCGGAAATAATGATTGTTGTTTCGGGAACGTTGGTGTCGGTAAATGTATCCTCTGAATGTTAGCTTGTCTTTACTCATTTGGGATTTTACAAATTGATATTCATCCATTATGGGCTAGGAAACTTTAAAAAATAAATGTCTAAATTAAGTGAAGAACACAAATCGTAAGGTTCCAGCGGCAACTGCACAGCCGATAGGCCGGAGAGCACGAGCACAACTTTCACTTTTTGATTCGGTATTACATTTAAAGCATTAAATTTGATTCAGAAACACTGCAATGGTCGTTGTCAGTATTACTCCTGAAGCATTAAAATTGATTCAGAAACACTGATATGGTCGTTGTTATTTAAGTTTCAGTATTACTCCTGAAGCATTAAAATTGATTCAGAAACAATGAGTTCATCATTCTTATGTGATGCCACGAAATAAGCCCCTTTCAGGTTTCTTCTTTTTTTTTTTTGTTTATACCTTTTTGAATTCTGGCGCGTTACACGACTCCCGCCAATTGAAGAATGCAACAGTCTTTGGCTACTATTTATGTGGTTGTAACATTCTTCTCAACCCACACGATACGCCTTCCAAATGTTTTTACTCACATTAACCATAAATTCTCTTTGTATTGTTTAGTTAAGGGTTTTGTTTTGTAAAGAGGTAAGAGAGAGAAAAGGGGGGATAGGTAAACACTAGTTGACAACTCGTCAGGCAGGACGCCCATTTTGGGTACGAGACAGCCACGCACCCCCTCTCTCCTCGGCTGGCTTTCAGGACGGGAGTGTGTCTTAATATGGTGTATTGTTACAGGTGAGATATTCACCTTCCCTAATATAGAAATCCCTCTAAAACATCAGTATTATCACCCTGAAGGGAAGGTTGTCAATAATATGTAAGTGAATTTGAATAATAGTTATCCGTATAGGTGAAATAAGGAAGTGAAATATGGCCTCATGGTCACCTCTCTCTCCTCGGCTGGCTTTCAGGACGGGAACATGTCTTAATATGGTGTATTGTTACAGCGGTCTCCACGACAACACAAATACACAGTGAACACTATCACAAAATGTAACTCAGTGGAAAATCAAAGCCAAAGTGGGGATGACGCCCAACATAATATATTGTTCTTTGTCAAGAACAGTGACCACGTGTGACCATGTTAACCAGTTATTGCAATGAATAGAAGAGCCTTCGGGGCCTGTAGCTATCCCATGTGGGAACATAGAAAATACCGTATGTTAATAGTGGGCAACCTTCAGTAATTCCAATTAAGTATGATGTGAGATCCTTTGATCAACATCTTAAGAGACGGTTAGTTAACCACTCTTAGTAATTATCCAAATTTCAAGTAATATGCCCGGGGAAATATCTTCAAAGGTGGGAGGGGGGAAAGGTTATGGATTCTGAGATATGGGGGATATAACGTGTGTGGTATGTATAAACTTAGGAAAGTCATCGGACCTAGTTTGTACTAGTTCTTCAGTTCGGGTGACTCTTTCACTTATTATCCAGGAATAATAATAGTGGGAGAAAGTAAAGTGGAAGGAATGAAATATATTTGTTATCAAAATTTCACTGGTCAATTCTTTAAAATATCCCCTGAATCAAAAGTGGTAAGGTAAGTAATTTGGAGGTGCTCAACACTCTTGAAACAAGGATATGAAAAACGTCCAACGTTCTCACGTGTCCTGTGGAGAACTCAGCCTACTCTACCAAAGGTGTTAAATATATGTTCTATTATTGGAGTTTGATGATATAAAATAATTTCTCACAAAGGGCCCCCATGCCCCTTTACAAAAAAACCGTGGGTGGTGGCAGCAAGGTCAATAAGAGATAAGGAGTTAAAGTAAGACTTAAGAAGAAGATTTAAGAAATAAATTAAATATAAATTAAATTTAGAGTAAAGAAAACCAAAGACACCCCCCGGCACCACACTGGTGTCTTAGCGGTGTGATTTAGAGTAAAACATTAAAGACACCACCCGGCACCACACTTATTATTTTATGTTACAGAAGTACACTCACTAACAAAATCGGTGTCGCCTCACCTGCCACTTCACGAAGATTAAGATTTACAAACTCATGAAGCAGCAGTGTGGGAGGGTTGGAGGAGTCGGGGAGGGATTCGAGAGAGATGTTCGGTGCAGTGGTCATTTTTTTTTTTTTTTTTTTTTTTTTTTATAGTTATCATCCATGTTACCTACTTTGCGTAAATGAGAAGAGACGGGAATAGGAAGAGCACTATTAATTTTATGTTTTTAGTTATCATCCATGTTACCTACTTTGCGTAATTGAGAAGACGGGAATAGGAAGGTCCTCCGTTGTTTTTATCACTCCCATGAAATGTCACTCCTTTGAAATTTATATTTGATTTGTCACTCCTTTGTTATGTCACTCCTATGAAATGTCACTCCTTTGAATAGGACCGTCTTCATCTTTGTTTCGTTAACCAGTTCTTGGAGATGAAAAAGCCACGCGTTGCATTCACGTTTAATGATTTGATCCAATCTGCAATTCATTACATAAATAAAGCACGGTCCACCGATATATATCCCGTAACCCCAGATGAATAGCAAATAACCTACACCACAGACATAAGGCACCATACCCCAATACAAGAGATCATATGTTAGGTTAATTGACCATTTTATAAACAAAGTCACGAATACAAATATTTCACTTACAACATTGGCCTCCATACAACTAGGACATCCTAAAGCTTCATGGCGAGCAAGCATACATCCAGTGCCCCACAGAACAACAATACCAAGGCCGGTTCATACAATGGCTTCAGTAACAGACTGCAATAAATAAGTACCCATAAACATTTACGTGACTAGCTATGGGGCAGCCAGTCGAGCTGCATCTTACACTGTACATTCACAATTGATAAATAATACATTAATCGCAAATACAACACACCTTGGAAGAGGACAAATACAACATGGGCCAGTAGGAGACACTGTTATGGTGGCTACAGCAGGACAACTGACGTGGCAACGGAGGGAACCGATCCACGTCAGTCACCCAGACAAATTCGCAGCGATATCCGCATAGACAGACTATCCATATACAATAAATGGTTAAGCCCTACATCCTTTAAACAGTCTTGTAAGTACAATATAAATAATATACAAGTACATTATTTCCTATGCATACTTTCGACCAGCATTGGCGAAACAATCTTATTACTCAAATCTCTCTCTCTCTCTCTCTCTCTCTCTCTCTCTCTCTCCTCTCTCTCTCTCTCTCTCTCTCTCTCTCCTCTCTCTCCTCTCTCTCTCTCTCTCTCTGTCTCTCTCTCTCGTTCTCTCTCTCTCTCTCTCTCTCTCTCTCTCTCTCTCTCTCTCTCCTCTCTCTCTCTCTCTCTCTCTCCTCTCTCTCTCCTCTCTCTCTCTCTCTCTCTCTCTCTCTCTCTCTCTCTCTCTCTCTCTCTCTCTCTCTCTCTCTCTCTCTCTCCTCTCTCTCTCTCTCTCTCTCTCTCTCTCTCCTCTCTCTCTCTCTCTCTCTCTCTCTTACTATCTGTCTCTCTCCCATTTAAGTTAAAGATAAGTTCACTGTCGGCTACACATTTATGAAACTAATGCGGTAATGTAATTTTGATTTAATTTTGCCATAGAGGGATATATGGCTATATAGCCGCACTGAGAGACGTATTGTCCTTATCTCAGTCGCATGTTACAGGTTAAGGGACAGGTTGAATGTAAGAAAACTTCCAGGAAGAAGGATAGGTAGAATTAGAGAGACACAAATGAAAGAGTTTGACCAGGCAGGGAGCGATCTCGGAAGCACAGTTTTTGAGAAGAAAAAAAAACAGGTGGGACTCCATCCGGACCGCAAGCCTTCCAAGAATCAAGGCCAGAGAGGGCATGAAAAACGTCATAATTAAAAATTTTAATTTAAGTGATGTAGTAGTCAGAGGGTGGAGAAGAAAGAGTTAGTGGCGCTATTGCGCGAGTTCCCGGGTGTCATGACTGACACACTTACCCAAACCCATGCCATCCAGCACGACCTATACGACAGCATCCTTATCGCTTGTCGCCTGGGAAAGGGGAGGTAATGAGGAAAGAGATGGAGTATCTGCTGCAGAACAGCTTAACGACCCCGAACCGTAGCCCGTGGATGGCGCCGTGCCTGTTGGTGCCAAAAAGAGGCGGAGCAGTAAGGCTCTGCACTGATTATAGGCAGCTCAACCAGCTCACAGTCGCCAACTCCTATCCGATGCCAAGAATCAATGACATGATCGACGCAGTAAGTAGAGCACAGTTCCTGACCAGGGTGGATCTACTGATAAATGTCTAATGTCTAATGACTACTGTCTAATGATAAATAGCGATAGCACCTCCCGAAGATTAGATTGGACGTGAGGGCGTACGTCGACAATATCTTGGTATCTTATATGGAGTAGGCAGTAGACACCTGCCGCCTGGTGGAATGCATCAGGAGAGGTACTTACGGGGATGTAGACGGTACTGCAGACTTAGTGATTCCCCGTAACCTATCTTCCCGGTTTCCTTAGTGTCTCACTTACTCAAGAAGGCAGCTGCAGCCGGCCCTCTAAAGAAAACTTCTACTACTACTACTACTTACATAAAACTACATGCACCTTACACTTTTACAATCTTCAACTCCAAATTCTATATAATGGCCTCACCACGCCCAGCCTCGGAGTTCCCATCTGGGGAGGGGACCAAAAATATCCCCAGGTCGGATAGCTCCTCTGCTGACGACCTTGGGTATCTTGACACTTTCTTTAATAACTTTTCTATTGATTTTTGCAACATTCGTGGCCTTAGATCAAATTTCCAATCTGTGGAACACTATCTCTCCTCCACTAAACCTCATCTTCTTTTCCTAACTGAAACACAGTTGTCTGTGACTACTGACAGCAGCCCCTTTTCTGCCCCCTCCTACTTTCTCTATCCTCATTTTCAATTCAAAGCTGGGTGTTGCGCATATATGCGTAATGACATTACTTGCTCTCGTGCCCACAATATTGACTTTTCAGAATGTTCTACCATCTGGCTTAGACTTCAATGTCCCTCTCTAACTAAATACATATGTGCTGTATATCTCCTACCTATTTCCTCTTACTATGTAAAATATTTTGACTATTTGACTTCCAAAATGGAGTACATCCCATCTCACTTTCCTTATGCTGAGATTTCCATTCTTGGGGATTTCAATGTGCACCACCGGCTTTGGCTTTCATCTTCTTTCACTGACCAACCTGATAAACAAACCTTCAACTTTGCTATTCTCCACGACCTAGAACAGCTGGTGCAGTTCCTTACCCGTATCCCTGACCGCCTTGGAGACACGCCCAACATTCTTGATCTTTTCCTAACTTCAAACACTTCAGCTTACTCTGTCAAACTTTCCTTTCCGTTGGGCTACTCCGATCAAAATCTTATTTCTGTTACCTGTATTTTTCGCTCCAGTGTGGCCTCAGGACCCGCCTAAGCGGGTCAACTCTGCTAAGTGGGAGGACCTAAGGCAATATTATTCTGATTTTCCTGAAATGATTATTGCTTCCGTGTCAGTGATCCTTCTCTTTGGGCCGAGAGAGGTGATTGTCTCTGGAATGGAGTCATGCATTCCTCACACTTTCTCTAATACTAAAGCTAAAAAGCCCTGTTTTAATTCTGCTTGTTCTCGTGCTGTCAAAGATAGAGAGGCAGCTCACTAACGGTACCGTAGCCATCCAACTGCTGAAACTCATGCTCTTTATATTTCTTCTCGTAATCATGCCAAATCTATTCTCAAACTTAGAAAATGTCAACATCTTTCCAATTCTAATTCTTTTCGTGATTTCTGGAATCTACCCAATAATATCTCCAACAATTTTACTTCTTCATCTTTCCCTCCTTTACTTCAACAAGATGGCTTCACAGCTGTCTCTACTTTCTCTAAAGCTGAACTCTTCGCTCAAACCTTTGCTACCAAATCTACTTTGGATGATACTGGACATATTCCTTCTACTCCTCCAGCTTCTGACTACTTCATCCCTAAAACAAAAATTCTTCATTATGACGTTTTCCATGGCCTCTCTGGCCTTGATTCTCCGAAAGCTTACGGCCCAGGTGGAGTCCCTCCTGTTGTTCTCAAAAACTGTGCTTCCGAGCTCGCTCCCTGCCTGGTCAAACTCTTTCGTCTGTGACTTTCTACTTCTATTTATCCTTCTTACTGGAAGTTTGCTCACATTCAACCTGTCCCTAAAAAGGGTGACCGTCCCATTCCTTCAAACTACCGCCCTATAGCTTTGGTTTCCTGCCTTTCTAAAACCTTTGTGTCTCTCCTTAATAAGAAGATAATGTGGCATCTATCAACTCGCAACCTTTTCTTTGATTGCCAGGATGGTTTCCTGAAAGACCTGTCTACTGGTGATCTGCATAATTTTCTAACTGGATCATCCTCTTTTAGGGTATTCGGTGAAACCTTTGCTGTCGGCCTTGACATATCAAAAGCCTTTGATAGAGACTGGCATAAATCTCCAATTTCTAAACTATCTTCCTACGGATAATATCCTGCTCTCTGTACCTTCATCTCCAGTTTCTTTTATGACCGTTCTATTGCTGCTGTAGTGGACGGTCACTGTTCTTCTCCTAGCCTCCTATCAACAGTGGTGTTCTTCAGGGTTCTGTCCTATCGTTTACTCTTTTTTCTATTATTCATCAACGATCTCCTAAATCTGACTCAATGCCCTATCCACTTCTATGCTGATGACACCACCTTGCCTCTTTCAATGTCATACAACAGATGCCCAACCCAACAAGAATTAAGTGACTCAAGGGGAGATGCTATTTGATGCCTAACTTCTCATCTTTCACTAGTTTCTGATTTGGGCAGAACAAACCTGGTTCTGTTCAGTGCCTTAAAAACTCAATTTATACAACTATCTCCTTGACATAACCTTCCAGATAACTATCCCCTCTTTTTTAATGGCACTCATTGCCACTCTCCTCTACATTGAACACATTCGGTCTATCCTTTACTAAAAACTGGCAATTTCATATTTTTGGTCTTGCTAAATCAGCTTCTAAGAAGTTAGGTGTCCTATGGCGTCTACGTCCATTTTTTCTCCCTCCCAGCTGCTTGCTCTATACAGGGGCCTTACCCGTCCATGTATGGAGTATGGCTCTCATGTTTTGAAGGGTTCAACTCACTTAGTTTTACTAAACAGAGTGAAGTCTAAAGCTTTTCGTCTCATCAACTCGCCTCTTCTAACTGACTGTCTTGATTCTTTAAGTCTCGGACGCAATGTTCCAACTTTACTTGCTAACTGCATGCTTCCACCCCTCCTGCGTCCTCGCTGCACAAGGCTGTCTACTTTTTTTCATCCCTATTCTGTCCATCTTTCTCATGCAAGAGTTAACCAGTATCTTCACTCTTTCATCCCTTACATTGATAAACTCTCGAACTCTTTTCCTTTGTCTGTTTTTCCACCTACCTATGACTTGAACTCTTTTCAAAAGAGGAGTGTCAAGACACTTCTTATGCTAAATTGAACTTCCATCCCCTGCCTCTATTTCTCCTACTGTCCTCCGTACAGGATCTGGCGACAAGCGGGATTTTTTTTTACCTATTTTTATTTGCCCTTGGCCAGTACCCTTTTAATGTATAGAAAGAAAAAAAATTTCCAAGCATGTGTCAGGAGCACATGAAGAGTCTGAGAGCCCTTTTGGAGAGACTGTCACAGACCAACCTCAAGATTAACTTGGAGAAATGTGAGTTTGCTCTGCCCACCCTGTCATATCTGGGTCATCGCGTCGGGAGTGGTGGAGTGGAGCTCCTGCAATCAAAGATACATGACATACTCAAATTCGACGCACCTACTTCAAGAAGAGGTCCACGGCATTTCCTCGGGATGGCTGGGCTCTACAGAAGATTCTGCTGGAACTTGGCGCAAGTTGCCGCCCCCTTTAACGGATATGTTGAGTGAAGAACGTAAATTTTTGTGGTCAGAGGCTTGCCAAAAAACTTTTGATGGTCTAAAGGCAATCCTCACGGTAGCTCCGGTGTTCCAAGCACCAGATTAAAAAATATTATTATTATTATTATCACTGATGTGAGTATTGCGGGAATTGGTGGTGTGTTATGTCAAACAGTAAACAACATACCTATGCCTGTGGTTTATATGTCCAAGAAATTAGAGCCTCACCATAGAAAATATAGTGTAATTAAAAAGAAGGCTCTTACAGTGATATCAAGCATATAAATGTTTGAGGTTTATTTACATGGGCATGTAGTGGTCTATAGTGACCATAATCCATTAAAGTTTGTGGAAACTATGAAATGTAAATATACGAGAACAGTGAAATGGGCGGTGATGTTGCAGGATAGAAACATTGAAATTCGACATGTACCGGGTCGCCTGAATGTTGTACCAGACGCCTTATCTAAGCCAAATTGATAGGATGTTATGAGGAAAAAGGTGAAATTCATGCTTCACGTGAATTTCCCCTTTTTTGCCTCTTTTTTGTGTGTACGTGTGTACGTATGTACGTGTACTTAGTATGGTATTAAGAGTATTGTATCTGTATACCAAAATACAGAGAGAGGGCATTAAATGGCGGATGCTTATGTTAGGCTTATTTATGTTAGGCCGGACAGGCTGGTGCAGGAAAGGCTCCATGTAGTAATTAAGTATAGATTAGCTTGTAATGTATTTGTAAAGGTTTATTAAGTAGAATAATTGTTAAGTAAGTTAAGCTATATATAGTGGATAGATAGGATAGATGATATATATACACATAAGTATAAATGAAGGAAATTGGGGATAGATTTATGTAGGGATCACACATCTGTGATCCAGCTCTGCGACTATCTGCGATGCCGAAAATGTTGAAGTCGCCACCCAATAACCACAATTCACAACGACTAGGCAGATATCGTGATCCATTACGACATCTGCTCGTCCTTCACTCGCTTTAATCGCGGTTGTTTGCGATCATCGCAAACGAAGCGAGGAAAGGTCTAGGAGTGATCGCTTACGTATCGCTGGTGGAGATTGGTTGGTGGTCGCTGGGTGAGCGTTGTGCGGTCTCTGTCGAGTGGAGACTGTGCTGAGACGGAGCGAGCAGGAAGCGGAAGGGGGGATCTGTCGCTGCCCCGTCACGTGGTGTGGGAGTCGCTCGACTGCGCAACGCTCTGACGCAATCCTTTGCCGCCACATCGCAGAGCGCGGCGACGGTGCCTTGCTCACACTGCGTTCACGCTGCAACTAATCGAGCGATTTGACAATCGCAGGGGTGGCTGTGAATGTTTTGAAAATTTGAACATAATCGCAGCTACTTCCTGAGTCGCGCTAAGTTACTGCGATCGCCTGCAACTTTCTGCGACTAATTACGCTGCCGCTGAGATTAAAGCTTAGTAACGTCGTTGTAAATTGCGATTCCACAAATTTTGTTAAGTTCCGTCATCGCAGATAGTCGCAGATGTGTGATCTCTACATAACGAACATCGAGACCTCGAGATGAAGATGATGATGATGATGATGATGATGATGATATCACCACAAAAAAAATACTGCGATCGCCTGCGACTTTCTGCGACTAATTTCGCTGCCGCTGAGATTAAAGCGTAGTAATGTCGTTGTAAATTGCGATTCCACAAATTCTGTCAAAATCCCGTCATCGCAGATAGTCGCAGAGGCTGGATCGCAGATGTGTGATCCCTACATAATACATACCGCGGAAAGTAGTTTCTCGGATTAATACATTAAGACCAAGGGCAGCGTGGGTCACGGTTGGGGATGGGTCCTAGACATAGGGGAAGACAAGCTCGGGGGCTCGCGGTCACTGTGGTGAAAACGAAATGATTGGAGAAAAGGATTCCTGGGACGTGGAGGGACCACATGGCATAGCTGGGCGCGACTTTAATTTTTTCAGGTGCGACTTTGACTTTGCGACTTTGCCGCCGGATCTGGTGCGACTGCGACTTTGCGACTCTATTTTTGGCCATCCCAGTGTGACTTGCGACTTTGCGACTTTGCGGCTCTATTTTTAGCCCCCCAGTGCGACTTGCGACTTTGCGACTTTGCGACTGCGACTTTTTTTCCCCCGGTGTGACTCCGCTAAATTACAAAGTAAACATTAACGCGATAACAGAAACATGCTTTTATAAGGCAGAAAAACACATTTTTTTTTTTTTTTAATAGTTAAAACACAGCCTAAACTAATATCTACAGGTCATCCTCCTCTTCCTCCATGTCCTCCTGGCCCATCTTCTCCCCCAGGAGGTTCATGTTCCCTTTGAGGAACACAAGCTCCTCAAAGTTGATCTCATCCAAGGATGACCTCTTGGCCCTGAGGACGTCCCCGGCCGTGCTGAATAGCCTCTCCACAGCTGCAGAGCTGGAGAGGGGGATATTGTACTTAATGAATAAGTCCACCCACACCTCCCTGTGCTGGTAGGGGAAGAGGGACCAGGCCAGCTCGCCTTTAGAGGGCACCCACTCCTCCATGGACTTCCTCAGGACCTCCCTCACATCCTGCTGCTGGTTGGCCGGGCCTCTACCTTCACCTCCTTGCACGCCAGAGTTGCATGGTGCCTCTTGAGGTTGTCCCTGTCAATTCAGTGGACTGTCATCCCCAAGAAGGCCCTGTTTTGGGCGGTCCAGCTCTTGGCAGTAGTGGCCACCCACTTCTGGTGGAAGAGCAGGTTGACCACCTGAGTCCTCCCCCTTTCCATCAGCTTGTCAATGTCCCTGGCCACAGTCCTCCTGGAGGTGGGCTGGAACTCAGGGTTGACGAGGTAGAACATCCTCTTGGTGCTGGGATGGTCAGCTACAGCCAGTGGCGTCATTGTCTCAACGAACCACCTAAAGATAAAATATGTAAATTAATATATTTAAAATTTTTAATAAAAATGTTTTAAAACATCAAGACGCTAAGACGATATTTTACTACTTAAAATATTAAAGTTAAAATAGCTACTATTATTTCTCTGAATTTTTTTTCACCTGGTGTAACACTGCCTGGCCCTCTCCTGGTTGAACTTAGACCTGAAGCTCTCCTCCAAGCACATCTGACGCTTCTTGCGGGCCTCACTCTCCCTTGACTGGGAGCGGCCGCGCTTGTTGAGCCCCTCAATGGCGGCAGAGAGCTGAGGGAGCTGGTCCTTGTGCATCTGATATAAAAATATTAACTTTTAACTTTGCAATAAAATTTTTTATTTTCTTTGCTAAAACTTTCATAAAGTAGCAGGACTAGCGGCGTCAGTTATTTATTGTAAACTTAGCTAATTATTTAAACTTACATTCTTGTAATGCTGCTTGAGGTGGTTCCTGGTGTAGGTACTGTAGGTAAACCCCTTCTTGCCTTTGCAGCCAGAATGTTGGCACTTAGCAAGGCCATTGTGGATCTTCCTGAGAGACCTCCCATCCACCTTCACATCAGTCCTCACAAATTTGTCAAAGACATAGAAACTGAAAGAGATAGAAATGTTTCAATGACAATTTGTTGAATTTAAATATTCAAATTTAATATTTATAAATCTTTAAATCATGAAAAGAAGTGATTTACTAAATTTTAACATTTAATTTTGCTACTTTACTAGAGCGGCGCGGCGATTTTCTTACCTCTCAAGAGTCTCCAAGCAGCTTTTCAGCTCCTTGACGGCCTCGTTGCTCTCCTGGCTCTGGTCGCCAGCTTCCCCTGTCTCCTCATTCTCCACGGTCAGAGTCTCAGGCACAAAAAAAGGCATGTGGCTGTCCCTGTCACTGCTCTCACTTAGCATAGGAGTGCTGCTCCTGAAGCTACTACTGGCTGCACTGTCGCCAGAAAAACTCCTGCTCCTATCCCCGCTCCTCGTCATAAACTCAGTTTTTCCTCTCTTATAGAATACACCTGTCAAGTAAAATTAAAAGGTTTATGTACCTATAAATACATATAACTTACTTTTTGTGAGACATTTTGCAAATATTCTTCAGATCATCCTCTTCAACCACCAATCAGTCCGTTGTTTACATCAAGTATGAAAATCTGGCTGTGCAACAGCAAAATATAACGTTTTCTCTATAATTCGTATAAAAAAAACTAATTAGATGGTGAACTATAAAAATTAAGGACATTTGAAAATGACTCACTTTTCGCTCATTTAAATGGGCTAAATGCGTTCGTGGGTTAAAACAGCCGCGGCAATTTCTTAAAAAAAAAAGTCGTCTTTGTTCCTGTTCAAAGTCGCGGCAAAAGTCACGGAAAATTGGCGGTGCTACTTTGCTTAGTCCGACTTTTTTCAAAACTTTTTGGTGTTGCAATGGGTGGTACACGGCTTGTTGTTGTCATGGTGTTGCAATGGGTGGTACACGGCTTGTTGTTGTCATGGTGTTGCAATGGGTGGTACACGGCTTGTTATTGTCATAGTCCAAGCCTTTTACCAAGTGAGAGACACTTACTTACCCACAAAGCTGAAGTAAAAGGCACAAATAATGAACCCCGAGTTATTTTTTCTTCCCACAAATAATGACCCCCAACAAAGCTATCCCTCCTTTCCTGTACCAATAGTGTAATATAGATTGGTGTATAGCTAACTTTCAAGACGACGTGGTGTCAGGCATCAGCTGGTTAGACCAAGGATGTGGGTGGTTAGGGAGTGAATTAAACACACTTCTCTTTTTAGCCTTAATTCTCCTTAACGCAGTTGCACATAACAAAGAAACACACCTACATCCTAGAATACCAAGAGGGTCTTCATTAACATATGAAGCCCATCCTATCTAACTAATAAACATTAGACCAAACACTTGCCAAATAGGCCTTGAGAGAGATAGCGGAAGTCTGCCACGCCGCGAGCCCGACACACAAGAGATGCCATGTGGCATAACATAATCAATAGAATTTGGTTGGTGTTGGACAATAGGCTAATACATTTACAAGAAATAAATGCGTCATGCCCTGTCAAGACGGTGTCTACTGTAGCATGTTACCAATTGAGAAAATACTACATAATTATGCTCCTTTATTCTATATTACATTACAATATCATAACACTCAATTTACGTATTTACCCAATAGTATCAACACAAAGTTCGCTAGAATCTATATAAAGTAAATAACTTTTGATTAGATACAATGTTTGTTTTTTTTTGTTTTTTTTTGTTTACCCATGGCGCCGGTAGGCTTCAGGGAGACCTTAGATGGTTGGCCTCCGCCCGTTAGTAGCGCGGGTTAGATTTTTTAAGTTTTAAGTGTGTGGCCATAAATACATATGGGGACAGTTTGTGAGTCAGAAGTTATGTTGAGCTAACAGCCGCCAAATTGTGTGTGTGTAGTGAGAATGAGGTCCAGGTTGTGGTGTTGCAGCAGGTGTTGGCACACGGCGAGGAGAGGCTGCCCACGAGGAAACAAGTCTCCCACAGCAGGACAGTGTAGACAGTAGTGGTGCAGGTTATTGGAGTTGGCACAGGGAACAGAAGGTGTAGTGAGGCTCGTCTTCCAAGCCCGCCACCTGCCACAGAGGTCGGTAGCAGAGCCTCAGCCGCGCCGACACCACGTTGTGTTTTCGAACAAGCAGTCCCCGACGGCGGTACTTGAAACGATGGTGACGAAAGGCGTCATAGTGCTGAATGGTGACGCTGGCCGCCCTCTGGTTGTCTGTTCTCATGCTCGTGGAGAGTAGGGAGGCTGTTCGGATCCCGGTCTTGAGGCACTGGAGGGAGGGTGGCAGGGGGCGGGCCACATGCAGCTTTGGCCAGGCGATCCACTGCGTCGCTGTGTGATAGCGATACATGTGAAGGGATCCAAACAAACTTGATGACCAATGACCGGTCATGAGCCAGGGTCAGGTCTGTCAAGATTCTGTTTACCAGATGACGACACACAGGGCTTGCAGATGTAAAGGCATGCTGGACACAAACCCTCTTGTGAAAGAAAGATTTCTATCTGTTTCCGACGAAATAATGGAAGAAGGAATTATTCCGTGAGAGAGAGAGAGAGAGAGAGAGAGAGAGAGAGAGAGAGAGAGAGAGAGAGAGAGAGAGAGAGAGAGAGAGAGAGAGAGAGAGAGAGAGAGAGAGAGAGAGAAAGAGAAAGAGAGAGAGAGAGAGAGAGAGAGAGAGAGAGAGAGAGAGAGAGAGAGAGAGAGAGAGAGAGAGAGAGAATTAACCCATTGTGAGTAAAATCTGTTAATTTATAATAACAATAATGGATCATGTCAAAGTAAATTTATCTAAGCATCTAAAGATCCACCGTTTGTTAGGAAGAAGGAAGAGTCATTTACAATGGACGTCTTGGTCAGGACCATTTAGAATTTATATTTTAATGATAGTGAAACTAACAATCCTCTGGCAGCCATCGCGCTCCTCTGTATACCACATAGCAAGGCTACGGCATACTACGAAGCAGCGATTATTTATGCCGAGAATGTTGATGTTGTGCGTCACATTTCATTGCTTTTTGTCCTGTACCAATTTAATGCTAGATGAAAAGGAGTTATAACGTGTAAGAATATAAGTCTAATTATCTCCGCCTAACTCTGGATTCGATTTCGACACCTCTGGAGTGTAAGCCAAGCGCGCTAACCCCCATACAATACGTATTAATGTTTGTAAAGTACTGATTGGTTTATTATATTGGTAATCGGAGACATATCATCAATCCAACCTTTCTTTTATTACATCTGTTACCTTCGCCTTCAGTACAATCCATTAGGTGGTGGTCGTGGTGGTAATTGGTAAATGCAGAATACATGACACGATAAAGACAGTAAAAGTCTAGTATCATGATGAGTTACACGAATGGTCCGTATCTAACTGGCATTGTATAGCAACTCCGGCATCGCATCAGAGCGAGTCACTTCCCATGGGCAGTATCCATTAAGCCACCACCCGTACTACACCAGCCTTCACGATGGCAGACAAGGGTAAGTGACATTGCACGGTACGTTCAGGGAAGTGGTAATGCGTACTACCACGTAAAAGACAATGAAAATATGTTGAAAAGTTTCCAGTGTAAGAACAAGCCATGAATTGCTACTGAAATGAAAGATTTTCAAGCTGTATCTCTTATACATACAGAGAGAGAGAGAGAGAGAGAGAGAGAGAGAGAGAGAGAGAGAGAGAGAGAGAGAGAGAGAGAGAGAGAGAGAGAGAGAGAGAGAGAGAGAGAGAGAGAGAGAGATAATAACAATGTTTGTCAGTAGACTGACACGGCTAGATCACAACTAGTTGTTACAATTATCACGGTATGTTGTAATGGATGGTGTACACAGTGTATATGTAAGAATAACCACGAATGATTAAACGAATTTCCATTACGGATGACAATACGGCAATGCAGAGAGAGAGAGAGAGAGAGAGAGAGAGAGAGAGAGAGAGAGAGAGAGAGAGAGAGAGAGAGAGAGAGAGAGAGAGAGAGAGAGAGAGAGAGAGAGAAAGAGAGAGTCAGAGACAGAGACAGAGACAGAGACAGAGAGAGAGAGAGAGAGAGAGAGAGAGAGAGAGAGAGAGAGAGAGAGAGAGAGAGAGAGAGAGAGAGAGAAGTAAAAATATAGATATCAGATATTAAACTTTGATATCGGATAATTCAGTATTAGACAAATCGAGTTCAACTTGCCACCGAGATCTCTGCCTTCTTCACGCCACGACTCTCACCCATGAGTGTCAGTAAGCTTTAGGTTTTTCTCAAGTTAAGATGTGTATACTTGCTTATTCTCCATCTTATGAACTTTTATCAGTAATGACAACATTATATGCATTTAAGGCTTTAGCAGCAATAGCCTCTCATCGTTCTCAACATATTCAAGAGAGAACGTAAACATTCGAGGCGTCACTATAAAAAATCTTTAAAAAAACCTACGCCAAGATAACAGGCAAGAGGCAAGTTCATCCTGCCTCTATAAAAGCCTACTGGCGCCAACGGTTTGTGATATAGAAGAAAAAAAATAGAGACCCGTTAGTATTGAAACACAACGTCAAAGATCAATGCACCACCACGGCCACTTGAGGTACAATCACCCTCCCCAAGGTCACCTCACCATTCTCCTCGTCATTCTCACCACACCACGTCCTTTCAAATCACATCACACCTCATACAATAATGGAGAGGAATCAAGCAAATCACTTGCATTACGAGCGAAACATAATATATGCCATCAGGTGTACATACCTGACTTGACAACTAATACATATCTTGCACTGTACCTATGATTAGATGCCACACTTGAAGCCTATCTTATCAGCAACCCTAATGCTGTGGAACGAAATCAAAATCCCTTGTGGAATGTGGTATATGTATTCAACGTTGCGAAAAAAAAGTTAGATAAATAACAATCTAGGGAAGTTGTACTCAATTAGTGTAACGCAGTCCCAATCCGGACCGCCGAGAGCTACTGTTTGGTCCTCAGTACTGTTTACTCTATAGGAAAAGCACGTCAGAAATTACTATTACTTTATTTTTTTTTTTCAAATAAAATAGTTTGCAACAAGTTTTTTTTTTCTTCAGTACAAGTAGACACCTGCACTTTTTATTTATTTATTTTTTTTTACCCGTGGCGCCGGTAGGCTTCATGGAGGCCTTAGATGGTTGACCTCCGCCCGTTAGTAGTGCGGGTTAGATTTTTTAAGTGACGCCTCGTTTCTTATTGAGAGGCTCATGCTGCCAGCGGAAGCTCCTCGCGCATATAGCATTGCAGTCCCATCGAGGATAGTGTTATGACAGCATGTGGGTGGTCTTAGGCCACTCGGTGGTAGAAGCAAAGAAAAGTGGCCAGCACGTGCCCGGGGCTCGCACGCGGAACCCTGAGCTGGTATGCCCGACAGCTAGCCACTAGGCCACTGCCTCCCCAGACGACAATAATTATCAGAAACCGCAAAATCATCTTCCTTTTCAACAATGTACATTATTCAAATTAATGTGAAGTTGAACGTAATATGGAACATGTAACGAAGTTGGTATCATGTTCAGCTCACCAGTGTTCACGGCAGCTTGGTCAAATTGAATGTACTAGACTAGACTAGACAGCTTTTTCCTTAAATTCCCTCTTCTCTCAAACCATTCTGTCTTTAGTGAGTGTTATGCGATACATATTATTTATTTGTTTCTACAGAACCCAAGATGAATACCGACACTTCGCCTTCAACGGCAGTGACGCCACACAGCCTGGTGACAGAAGACCATGTTCGGGCGGCGCTCATCTCAGACAAGGGCGCTGTCGCGCACCTCACCGACTGGAAGGTCGTGGACTTCACCAAGAAAGAAGACAATTACGCGTGTGTGGTGAGCAGCGTCGAGGTTAAGTATGTGCTGAACGGCAGGAGATCCGAAGTGGTCTACGTGGTGAAACTCAACTCAGGCAGAACTTTTGGCTCCGTAGACAACTTTATTGACATTGTCTTTGAAAAAGAATCCAAATTTTACCTCAACCTGGCACCACAGATTAATTCTGTTTTAAAGGAAATTGGTCACAGATAGATCCATTTTCCCAAATGCCTCTATGCAAGTTTGGAAAAAGGAAAGGAAATGATTTTCCTAAAAGACCTACGACCTTTGGGCTACAAAATGGTTGACCGCAAGCATGGGATGGACAAGGCCCACGCTGTCCTGGTGGTAAGGGAGCTGGCCAGACTCCACGCTGCTTCCCTACTGCTGCAGAACAAGACTCCTGACGAAGACCTCGGAGAAAAGTGCCCCTATTTAAAGATAGACCTTTACTATTGTATAAGTAATTTTGATGCAATATCTAACATGATAAAAGTCTCTTTGAAGCTTTCCCAAAGAATCATTACTAAAGTGGGAGGATACGAGAGAGTTAGTGCCTGGATAGACACTGTCATCCCTAACTTAGTGGAAATCTGCTACGAGCAAATGGAATGCGGTGAGCCTAAGGTGGTGTGTCACGGGGACTGTTGGATCAACAACCTTCTCTTCAGGTGAGTTAAGGCCACGCTTTGTATCATACTTACACCTTTGTCACCTTATTTTTTTTATCATCTAACTGCAAAATTAGCTAATTCAGTTGAATTCGATTCATTTTCACAAACATGCCAGGTCTGTTTACATACTAGAGCAGAGACTGCCTACAGCATGAATACATGCGTTACTTGTCTCCACCTCCGGCAGGTACAGCGAGGACGGCCACCCCGAGGACGTGATGCTGCTCGACTTACAGTTGGTGTCCCACACCACTCCTGTCTTCGATCTCAACTACCTCCTCTTCAGCAGCATGACGGGGGACGTCAGGAAGCCTAACACTAAGGCCTTACTGGGTTCCTACTACAGTACTTTCAGAGACATCATGGAGGATGGCGGCCAAAAAGTGCCATTCACGCAGGAGCAACTTCTCAAAGATTTCAAAGCCAAGAATCTCATTGGTACAATAATGGCCATGCTGTTTGTGCCGATAGTGTTGTTTGAGACTGAAGATACAAGGGAATCGTTGAAGGAGACTGAGGAGAATTTAGAAGAAATGTTGCGTGAAGTTAGGGAGAAGTCAATGAATATGCTGGACACAAACCCTCTTGTGAAAGAAAGATTTTTATCTGTTTTCGACGAAATGATGGAAGAAGGAATTATTCCGGTTCACTTTTAGCGCAAAATTCAAAAGCTTTTAGAGAGTTAACAAAGCGTTTGAAATTAACAAAGGGGAATTGATCACATAAGTGAATATAAAGAATGCAGTTACTTCAAAATGTATTCAATTTATATATATGCAACTTTTGATTAAGGATTACTACCAATGTTTACATAATATACAAGGGCATAACACACACACACACACACACACACACACACACACACACACACACACACACACACACACACACATACACACACACACACACACACACACACACACATACACACACACACACACACACACACACACACACACACACACACACACACACACACAGTAGCACCCCACCACCCCATCAACAAGGGCATCAATATCGCCAATCAGCCGTTCGTGGGCGGGAAGTCTTATTTTAGTCTACGTTTAGTTTCCTGAAGGAGCCCTCGATGCCAAAGAGGTCAGCGGAAGTTTTAGGCTTTTCCGTAATTTACTCCACATTTCCATCCGCGGCCAGTGACGTAGCATGACTCTGCCTCGTGATTGGCTGGCTACGTCCTCAAGCAGCCAGTCTCGATGGGCATCCAAGCGCTGCAGCCAGTAGTCTGTCTATGTGACTCAGTAAGGGAGTTAGCGAAGAATGAAAGGGAGAGAGGGAGGAGTAATGAAACATTTGTGGAGAAAGGGGAAGGAAAGAAGAGAGAACCATAGGATATATAAAAAAGGAGAAAAGTGAATGAGAAGGAGACGTGTGTGTGTGTGTGTGTGTGTGTATGTGTGTGTGTGTGTGTGTGTGTGTGTGTGTGTGTGTGTCTGTGTGAACAAACTCTGCCTGTACATCAATTTGTCTACCACTTATTTACTTTTCTTTCCCAATAAATGTGTACATCTTTTTATTTAGTCATCCATGTCCATACGTCCGTCTGTCTATATGTATGTCTACCTCTCTGTCTATCTATGTGACTATCAATCTATATGTCTATCTCGTACTCTTGATACGTATCCTCTATTGTGCCGTTGGTGACTCCATATTCCACAGGTAACATCTCCTTTGGCACCTCCTTGTACAGACTCTCCAGGTCGCTGCCGTGGATGTGGACCTGTGGGGGTAATTTTGCCATCAGCCATGACATAGGTTATTAGGCCATTTAGGTTTTAAATTGAAGTTTATATTTGTTTTACTTATTTCATTAATTAAAAATGTCTAATTTATTTCATTTTTATTTGTTTATTTTTTTTTGTTTTTGTTTATTTTAACTAATTTTATTTATTTTTTTATTCATTTTATATTTTTATTTATAGAAATCAGTACATCATTCATACAATTTCAGTCACATATCATGCACACACATTCATACTTGGGAACCTGAACCTAAGGCAAAAACTAGTCATTGGAGAGAAAAATAAAAAAATAAATAAAAAGTCTTCTATAGGTTGGTGTTGTTAGTGTTAGAAATATAGATAATTGTTCATCGTTGTGGTTATACTTCAAAGTGATTACCGTTGGTTGCATTTTCAACCTGTTATGTTTGATTGAACAGCTAATCTTGTTTCCGTCTTTGCTTTTGTGATGGGAGTATGTGTGCTTTTATCTATCTTTGTTTTTTAATAAGAATGTTACTAATATGGCTTTTTTTTTTTAGTTACTGACCACATTGATACATTTTCTGTGATTATATTTTCTTGATTGAAGGGATATCCACTACATTCCTAGCACCTTCTTGAATAGATAGTAAGAAGCAGGACAGTATTCATCCTTCGCTTCATTTTCTCCTTCATGAAAGACTTAAAAATATTGAATACCGTGTCGAAGGATGCGGGCGTGTTGATGTAATTGAGTCCCTTGGGCCGCATGGGGTAACCGTACTGCAGAGGGAAAGTGGTCAACGTTTGCTGCAAGTCTGTCGAGGTTACTATCAAGTCATATTGCATCACTCAGACTACTACTTGTTTACTTCACATTCTAAAACAAAGCCAAAACATAATTGGTTGGAACTACGTACATACGAACTACCTTGAAGTAATTTTTTTTTTTTTTTTTTTTTTTTTTTTTTAACTGAGGCTTCTCATATAAAATGGAAACTCCTTATTAAACACCTTAACTATATCATAAATATCATAAATATCATCCAGAAGTGAGGGACCAGCAATGAGTCTCAATAATAAGCTTAAGTCTCCGTATCAAACTATCGTATGGCAAGATACTACAGTAAAATGTGGCTAAGTAAGTTTTTGATAAAGCAGGGATAGAAAAAATTATATATAAGTGGAAAAGTTAACATGTTTCCGAAACAGACCAATGGGGTCACCACTACCTACTTATACGGTAATGACTGTGATTAGATTTTAATGGAATGAGTATGTGTGTAGAAGCTTGGGAGTTACAAACACACAAGGGTTGAGACACAGACGTATTCTGGCTTGGTGGTTTATTGGTGATAAGGATGTGTTACAGCTACACAGGGAACTCAGGAATTGTGTGTGCTTCTGAGTGAGCTGTGTCGTTAACTGCCGTCCCCTGGCCAGAGAGGTGCGTCCCTCAGGTCAGGTCACGGCAAGACAGGTGATATGAGGTCAGGTTAAGCCGCTCCCCACGGGAGGTGTAATTACCAGCTTAGCCGGCCAGGGTGTGGGAGTGTGGGAGTGTAGCCTCGCTACATCACTCTCCCTCCCCACACACATATAAAAAAATTACATAAAAAATACATATAATACATAAAAAATAACATATATATATATATATATATAATATTATGGTTCTATACAGGGGTTCCAAAATATTGGGGACGTCTAACTATACGCCCAGATCTTAGGACATAGCCTTCTGGGTCAAAGGTAGGAGATGGGGCACGGTGAGGGGGGGAGGCGACTTGGAGCGGTTCTACGGCAGGAAGGGGCGGCTCCTCAACTGGAATTGCTGGGATCCGTGGCTCCTGGGCGGGTGGCACTACGATTGGAGGTGCCATTTGAGCAGGATGAGGAAGATTGGGCCAACCTGACCCGTGTACAACTGGTGGTCTGAGCGTGGCAGCTTCCTGGGTGACGGGTGTAACAGGCCACGCACCTGGCTGGGCGGCAGGCACGTGGGCGGGCTTAACCCTGTCCAGCGATGTTGTATACGGGCGCCCATTCCGGTCCAGCGTCATCAGCTTGGCTGTGCGGTGGAGAACGCGGAAAGGGCCCGTGTAGGGCCGCTCCAGAGGCCCTTTATGCGCGTCTTGGCGGAGGAACACATACTCCACTTCTTGTAAGGTGTTGGGAATGTGCGCCGGGCGGCATGGGGGCGGTCGCGGCGGTGTAGGGCGTAAGTTCGCCATGGTGTGACGCAATGCGGGCAGAAATGACAGTGAAGGGCTGGCCTCGGTTACAGGCACAAACTGATTGGGAAGCCGCAAGTCCTCTCCGTAGACTAACTCCGCCGCTGAATGACCTAAGTCCTTGTCCGTGGCACGTAAGGTGAGCAGGATGACAGGCAGTGCGTACACCCAGTGTACAGGATGGGGGAGGGCGCGAAGGGCCTCCTTTAAGCGCCTGTGGAAACGCTCCACCATGCCGTTGCTCTGCGGGTGATAGGCTGTTGTCCGCTGACGATGGGTTCCCAAAAATGACAGGAGCTCCCGCCATGCATGCGACTCAAACTGGGCACCTTGGTCTGTGATGATGGTGTCTGGGGGGCTAAAACGCGACACCCAGCTTGAGAGGAAATGATGGGCGACGCATTCCGCTGTGATGTCCTGCATGGGTGTTGCCTCCGCCCACCTTGTAACACGATCAACACACGTCAGTAGATACCTGCAGTTCCGGGATGGAGGTAGAGGGCCCACAATATCGACGTGAACCGTGTGGAAACGCTGGGTAGGCGTCGGGATCGCCTGTAGGGGCGTTTTCACGTGCCTGTGAACCTTACTGGTCTGGCACGGAATGCAGGCGCGGGTCCATTGCTGAATGTCACGTTTCATATACGGCCATACAACACGTTTGCCGATTATTCGTTGAGTGCCACGTATCCCAGGGTGTGCCAGTGAGTGGTAATGGAGGAACACCTGGCGCCGGTATTGTTGAGGGATGTAAGGGCGAGGCTGCCCACATGACACGTCACACCACAATAGACAGCGCGAGCCTGGGATTTCCATCTGCTGCAGCTGGAGTGCTGTTGGTTCATTCAGCAGCCTCTGTAGGTCTGGATCGTCGCGCTGGGCTTCTGCTACTGCCGCGTAGTCGAGGGGCGGACTGGTCGGGATGACCACAGCTACGGCACGAGACAGGGTATCAGCTACTGCGTTCTCCTCTCCTTTGATGTGCCTGATGTCCGTCGTATATTCTGATACGTATGCCAGCTGCCGCGACACCCTCGGAGTGAAGTTATCCGTGGTGTGGCCCATGACATACGTGAGAGGCTTGTGGTCCGTCAGGATATGGAATTGTCTGGCCTCCAGGAAATGTTGAAAGTGACGCACAGCTTCATATATTGCCACGAGCTCCCTGTCAAACGCGCTGTATTTTTGTTGCCGAGGGTCCAGGCGTTTGCTGAAGAAAGCGATTGGAGTGACGACGCCGTTTATATTCTGCTGCAACACTGCACCTACTGCTTCGGATGAGGCGTCCGTGGTCAGTATGGTAGCTGCGTTAGGCACGGGGTGTGCCAGTAAGGCCACGTCTGCCAGGCTCGTCTTGATGGAGCTAAAAGCAGCCACGGCCTCCTGTGTCCACTCCAGTGGCTTCTTTGACAATTTCTTCGTCCCCTTCAGGAGGTCGTTGAGGGGCGCGAGGGAATCTGCAGCATGAGGGATGAATCTATGGTAATAATTCACCATGCCGAGGAATTCCCGTAGTCTTCTCGGAGTGCTGGGCCTGGGAAACTCCTTGATTGCGAGGACCTTCTGCGGGAGTGGCGCTATACCTGCAGCAGACATCCTGTGCCCGAGGAAGTCCACTGTCTCTGCCCCAAAGATGCATTTGGATGGGTGGATCCTAAGACCGTATTTCTGCAGCCGTGTGAACAGCTGCCGCAGATGTACTTCATGTTGTTGTGGGGACGAAGAGGCAACCAGAATGTCGTCAATGTAGACGACTACAAACTCCAGTCCACGCACGACCTGGTCCATGAATCTTTGGAACGTCTGGGCTGCATTACGTAAACCAAAGTTCATCATGGGGAATTCGAAGAGGCCAAAAGGGGTCGTGATGGCCGTCTTGGGGATGTCCTCCTCTACCACAGGAATCTGATGGAAGGCACGGACCAGATCAATCTTCGAAAACATTTTCTGTCCGTGGAGTTTTGAGTGGAAGTCCATGACGTGAGGTATGGGGTACCTGTCTGGCCGCGTCATGGCATTGAGGGCTCTGTAATCACCACAAGGCCTCCACTCACCCTCCTGTGGCTTGGGCACCATATGTAGAGGAGACGCCCAACAGCTCGAGGAAGGCCTGACGGTGCCATCTTGCAACATGCGCCTGAACTCGTTCTGTGCTTCCCTTAAGCGCTCAGGCGGGAGGCGCCGTGGGCGGGCAAAACACGGGAAGCCAATCGTGACGATGGAGTGCCTTACAGTGTGGGTAACCTTGCCTGGTTGTGGGTTGGGCGTTGTGAGTAGCGGGAACTTTTGCAGGAGGGCGTCGTACAGAGACAGTTGTTGGAAGTGTGATATACGCGGCACACGCGCGTGGCACTGCATCGCCTGGATGTGGGTACCCGAGGGCCTGTGGAGGAGGCACCTGCGCCTAGCGTCCACCAGGTCATGGGCACTCAAGAAATCCACGCCCAGAAGTGGTTGGCTCACATCAGCGATGACGAAGGGCCAAGTGAATACTGCATCGGGTGCCAGGGTGAGGTGCAGGGCCTTTGCGCCGTAGGTAGCGATGGGGGTTCCATTGGCAGCCAAAAGGTCGTACGCGAGTCTCTCCTGAGGGCTATGCAGCGATGGGGGCACTATGCTGACGGCTGCACCTGTGTCGACCACGTAACGGGTGCCAGATACCTGGTCAGCGACCCACAGTAGAGCACGACCCTGGCGTGAGGCGGCGGGAAACGATCTATTCACCGTCTCCCGTCGTAACCGTTTCCCTGTGTCATAGGGGATTTTTTGTCTACACTCCCTTTACAATATTTATTGTAAGTAAGTAACAATATAATTATTATGTAGAACTCATGATGATAAAACTGTAGGATATGTACCAGCCTTCCGACACCAACCTCTATTCACTCACCTTCGGAGGCTCTGTAGGGCCTAAGTTTAAATCTTAATGTACCCAGAGTGTTTGTAAGTAAACAAGTAGACATACTTCTTTAGTTTATTTAAATAAGTTCACCCTGAAAAAGAAGTCATGATTAAGACTCACACCCCATTCACTCGCTACCTGGCTATAAAACTTAGTTGTAAGCCTTACGAGTTTCCTTACTCCACTTAAGACCTTCCTCTCTCGAGGAGGTAGTGTGTACGCGTGCACGCGTACACACGAGGGCGCGAGTGCGCGCGGGAGTACACACGAGGGCGCGAGTGCGCGCGGGAGTACACACGAGGGCGTGGGCGGCTCGCGGGCGTGGGTAGCTCCACCGCTCCACAATACACTCCACTCTCCACCTCAGCTCCACACCCGGTTTCTTCTGCAAAGAAACTCCAAGAAACTCCACCTCTCTCCACACAGCTAGACTCAGAGTCACTCCACTAGCTAGCTCCACATAAAGGCTCAGTCTCACCCAGACGATTCCTCTCTCTCATGAGGCAGGACAAAACCAGACTCCCCTTAGAGACAACTCCACCTAATCCACTTAGCTAAACTCTGGTAGCTGAACGTGATTCCACTTCACACAGCGTGACTCAGAGTTACGTGGCTAGATGGTTCCTACCATTTCCACTTAGCTACTCCACACAAAGGCAACTCCACACAGCTAGCTAAACTCTGAGTAGCTGTACGTGATTCCACATCACACAGCAAGGCTCCACCGCCTCACACAGCAAGGACTCAGAGCATGTGGCAATATGGGCCCTCCCATTTCCACTTAGCTACTCCACTCACTAGCTCAGCCTCTCCACACAAAGGCAACTCCACTAGCTAGCTCCACGTGGCTCCACGTGGCTCCACTTACCTTTACTCCACCTCACTCACCACCTAATCCCCACCAGTTTCTTCCCAAAGAAACTCCACGCAATTCCTCACGCCACCATGCAACTGCAGTCCACCCTTTGGACTAAGCAAGATTGCAATGGCGACGCGAGTAACAGCGTGGAAAAAGAATTCCACCCCAACCTGACCTCTCTCAGTCTATGCGCCAACCAACTGACCGCGGTTCACCCGGGATCAGGGCGGCTCGTCGCTACCCTGCCCAGGTCACCGACATGCCACTGACTGCCATAAGGCGACACTCTGGTTGTGTTAATTCGCATAACACAACCCCAAATTAACATGCGCGTAAATGTTACACATCATGCAACTATCTCTACAATTAAGTAGACCTGCTTGCATGCAGAAAATGTCTCCCAGCCTGATAATACCACCCCATGGAGATAAAGCATTTTGGTTTCAACTCGCCCATTGTCCAGAATGCCCTGATCTGATTGGGTCAGGCACGGCTACTTTGTGTGACTCACCGAATAAATATTCGGCTTAAAATTAGCGTCCCCACGTGTGGTAGACAACGGGAAACATTCCAAGCCCTCTCCCAAGGGAGCTCACCTCTGACACGTAGGCCCAAATTTCACCCATGACATTCGCCCCTGCTTGAAAAATTTTTACCAAGGGAAAAAATTTGCCATGAAAAAAACTGCTGCAGACATTTTCTTAACCGTGCACTTATATGCTACCTGGCTCTGGTCATGCAACCTATTAGAATCCAGACACTCACTCGATCATACCTGTGGTGTGTGTCACTCTACCCTTAGCTCAGATGACAAGACGAGGCGCCCACAAGGAAAAACCCCATATTTACGTTAAATTTCATTCTAAGGGAAAACTCTAGGGCACGGCGCCTTGGTCTGGCTTAGGCTTGCTCAGGCTGTTATACCACATTTAATTTCAAGTGTTATGTAGTGCCTGTATGTTAACACGGTGTAGATGGTGAATATGTGGTGTAAATTGCAGGTGTAACATAGTGGAAATAAATAATCCTGGCTACCTGCCTATTTATCCTATTCAACCACGCCATGCAACACACCATGCGCCTTAGACACCATGCACGTAACATTGACTGGACCTCACGTTTACTCGCCAGTAAACGCGACAAAAAAAAATGCCCTGCACTGCCTCACAACAGTGCCAGTTTCCATTTTTTTTTCAGAGGCACTACCTCTGGTCCTCTCGTGGCAAAAAGCCACCAATGCCGGAATATATCCGGAGCTATCACTAGCTCGTGGCAATATGGGCCCTCCCATTTCCACAGCATCAGCCTGTATGTCACTAACTTGCGTAAGGACAACGTCCAGTTACTTTAACACACTCTGGGTTACATTCACGAGTCCCTGTTCGGGCTCCAATTGTCATAGGGGATTTTTTGTCTACACTCCCTTTACAATATTTATTGTAAGTAAGTAACAATATAATTATTATGTAGAACTCGTGATGATAAAACTGTAGGATATGTACCAGCCTTCCGACACCAACCTCTATTCACTCACCTTCGGAGGCTCTGTAGGGCCTAAGTTTAAATCTTAATGTACCCAGAGTGTTTGTAAGTAAACAAGTAGACATACTTCTTTAGTTTATTTAAATAAGTTCACCCTGAAAAAGAAGTCATGATTAAGACTCACACCCCATTCACTCGCTACCTGGCTATAAAACTTAGTTGTAAGCCTTACGAGTTTCCTTACTCCACTTAAGACCTTCCTCTCTCGAGGAGGTAGTGTGTACGCGTGCACGCGTACACACGAGGGCGCGAGTGCGCGCGGGAGTACACACGAGGGCGCGAGTGCGCGCGGGAGTACACACGAGGGCGTGGGCGGCTCGCGGGCGTGGGTAGCTCCACCGCTCCACAATACACTCCACTCTCCACCTCAGCTCCACACCCGGTTTCTTCTGCAAAGAAACTCCAAGAAACTCCACCTCTCTCCACACAGCTAGACTCAGAGTCACTCCACTAGCTAGCTCCACATAAAGGCTCAGTCTCACCCAGACGATTCCTCTCTCTCATGAGGCAGGACAAAACCAGACTCCCCTTAGAGACAACTCCACCTAATCCACTTAGCTAAACTCTGGTAGCTGAACGTGATTCCACTTCACACAGCGTGACTCAGAGTTACGTGGCTAGATGGTTCCTACCATTTCCACTTAGCTACTCCACACAAAGGCAACTCCACACAGCTAGCTAAACTCTGAGTAGCTGTACGTGATTCCACATCACACAGCAAGGCTCCACCGCCTCACACAGCAAGGACTCAGAGCATGTGGCAATATGGGCCCTCCCATTTCCACTTAGCTACTCCACTCACTAGCTCAGCCTCTCCACACAAAGGCAACTCCACTAGCTAGCTCCACGTGGCTCCACGTGGCTCCACTTACCTTTACTCCACCTCACTCACCACCTAATCCCCACCAGTTTCTTCCCAAAGAAACTCCACGCAATTCCTCACGCCACCATGCAACTGCAGTCCACCCTTTGGACTAAGCAAGATTGCAATGGCGACGCGAGTAACAGCGTGGAAAAAGAATTCCACCCCAACCTGACCTCTCTCAGTCTATGCGCCAACCAACTGACCGCGGTTCACCCGGGATCAGGGCGGCTCGTCGCTACCCTGCCCAGGTCACCGACATGCCACTGACTGCCATAAGGCGACACTCTGGTTGTGTTAATTCGCATAACACAACCCCAAATTAACATGCGCGTAAATGTTACACATCATGCAACTATCTCTACAATTAAGTAGACCTGCTTGCATGCAGAAAATGTCTCCCAGCCTGATAATACCACCCCATGGAGATAAAGCATTTTGGTTTCAACTCGCCCATTGTCCAGAATGCCCTGATCTGATTGGGTCAGGCACGGCTACTTTGTGTGACTCACCGAATAAATATTCGGCTTAAAATTAGCGTCCCCACGTGTGGTAGACAACGGGAAACATTCCAAGCCCTCTCCCAAGGGAGCTCACCTCTGACACGTAGGCCCAAATTTCACCCATGACACCCTGCCATGTGCAAGGGGCTTCGCAACGTCGTGCCTGAGCCCCATATCGGCGGTGATAAAAACACACTCCGCCCTCACGTAGGCTTGTGGTACTGGGAGTGAGGCGCTTTTCACGGCCTTCCAGATGCGCTAACACTTTGTGTATTATTTCATCACTTTGTTCAGTAGGGGCACTGATATGTGGGCATCGCGGAGCCGAGAGGCGGCGTTCAATTTCTTCTAAACGCCCTAACACCTTATCTAACACGGCACTCGAATCACTATTATTGTTACGCACTGGGGTACCCTGAACTTGTGCAGAGTTCACACTAGGGTCGGAAGAAAACGGCATAACCAACCCGCTGGCTGCGGGAGAACACGGGTTTGCTGTCTGCGGAGGATGCACTAACAAATCGTATAAGAGGTCCGCCTTCTCCATGTACTTTTGAAGTGTTATGTCACCTGGCAAGGTAGCCAGGTGAAGACGAATCTCTTGTGGCATCAAGTTCAGGTGGCGGTGACGAAGGAGCTCCTCCGGGATTGGCATTCCGGAAGCAGTATTGAGGGTCTGCATACAGGCCATGAGGGCAGACGGACGGCGGTCACCCAGCTGCATTCCGTCTAGTTGCCTGAGGTAGGATAATTTTGTCTTACCCAAGGCTTGAAAGATGGCATTTTTGAGGGCTGGATATCTATCCTCGTCAGGAGGATTGATCAGGATGCCGGTGATGAGTGAAGCAACGTCCGAGGGAATAGCTTGTACTATGTGCTGGTACTTTGGGGCGTCTGTCAGCTGTAAGTATGTCCAGGTTGCTTCCACATGTAGGAACCATGTGGCTACGTCATACGTGAATGTGGGCGTCTGTTGTGCCATTATTGTGTCACTCCGGGGGTCGCCAATGTAGAAGCTTGGGAGTTACAAACACACAAAGGTTGAGACACAGACGTATTCTGGCTTGGTGGTTTATTGGTGATAAGGATGTGTTACAGCTACACAGGGAACTCAGGAATTGTGTGTGCTTCTGAGTGAGCTGTGTCGTTAACTGCCGTCCCCTGGCCAGAGAGGTGCGTCCCTCAGGTCAGGTCACGGCAAGACAGGTGATATGAGGTCAAGTTAAGCCGCTCCCCACGGGAGGTGTAATTACCAGCTTAGCCGGCCAGGGTGTGGGAGTGTGGGAGTGTAGCCTCGCTACATGTGCTAATGAAAATAATAAATGATAATTATGATAATATTAATAATAATAATAATAATAAAAAAAATAATAATAATAAAGAAAATAATGGTAAATCTTACTAATAGCACCTCCTCACGGATCACCAAAATATTGACATAGGTGGTAAGGTATGTAATGTACAACACGTTTGTGGTGGTTTTATTTGGGGGACGGCCTTAGTTTGGCCATAGAGACTCTTTAAAAATCTGGTAGGTGCCTCAAATTTTAAGTCCACACAGATGTTGAGTTATGGTTAGGTTAAGATTGTTAGGTTACGTTACGTTTATGTTATGGTTAGGTTAAGTTAGGTTAGGTTCGGTTATATAAGATTTTTACATTTTATTACCCAAAAGTTAGGGTTCTCAACCTTAGATTTTTTCTGGATTTGGGTGATAAAATGTAAAAATCTTATATAACCGAACCTAACCTAACTTAACCTAACCATAACATAAACGTAACCTAACCTAACAACCTTAACCTAACCATAACTTAAAATCTGTGTGGACTTAGAATTTGAGGCACCTACCAGATTTTTAAAGAGCCTCTGTGGCCAAACTAAGGCCGTCCCCCAAATAAAACCACCACAAACGTGTTGTACATTACATACCTTATCACCTATGTCAATATTTTGGTGATCCGTGAGGAGGTGCTATTAGTAAGATTTACCAAAATAATAACAATAACAATAATTATTAGAATGATAACTACACGAACATAACCATATAATTCAACAACATCTGCCCAACCCGATGCTTCGTTCAGTAATTAACAGAGTTGCCACCAATCTTTACGAGGACACGACCTGCACGACAAACTGATCTGAACAAACTTTAAGACGAGCCTGTGTGTTGTTATGGCAATTAGAAACCTGAGCCTCAAGTGAAGGCACCACATATTTTGTTTTATCACTTGGCGTTCGAAAAGACGTAATCCATCATCTAAACTCTTATTATTTTGCCCAGGAACCCTCAGTACTTAATAATCTTCATTAAGTTTCACTATAGGCCTTGCACATCAATTAGAACTGGGAACACACACGCTTCTACTCTACAAACAAGGTCAAATGTATCGGCGCGAGAGATTAAATGTTTTCAAAAACGAAAACACTAATCGATCAAGAACCTGAATCAAAGTCAAGCCAGTGTTATATACTAAAGTTCACTTTTATGCTGTGACTGATCTACCCTACGATGTCGAAGAACAACAATTCACCTTCTGCATCCGAGTTTCAACTTATGGTGAATATTTAAAGTTTTAAACTCTCAGTGCAATATTTCAAGATGACCTCTCAGAGAGAAAATAAAACAAACAAAACACAATTAAGTGAGACTAAACCATCACTAAAAAAACCCTACATGAGCGTTTTTAAATGATAACTTCAATAAGGCTGACCTCCAAAATCATTGTCAAACAAACTAAACAAAAGTTTGTCACAAAAGATAACTAGTACAATTGATACTTGAAAAATCCAATCTGCAGTGTCTGCAAAAACCACCGAATCAAAGTGAGCAGAGTTATGATAAGAAATCTTGAAATTATAAGCCGACATGCAGAAAATAGTCAGTAAGTTGACAACAAAGAACATGGAAATTGATGTACTAAATTAAGAATCTAAAGCAGTGTACTCTTCCATTGACTTGCTAAAACAACACATTAGTGACCTCGAACAAAAAGTGCAAAATGAACCCTTTGAAAAGGAACCGAGCTCTAATGTAACCAATCCTATCCCCCAGGCCTCCCTCCTCCTGGGGGACACCAATCTGAGCCCAATCCATCCATCGGACCTCGAGAAAAACTGTTTGGTGTGAACGATCAAGGATGCAAACATTGACTTACGGAAGTATTGGATAACTGAAAAATTAAATTGGATTCCATCTCGCCCTACAGCATTACCATCCTCCACTACGAGTCTGTTTGCCTCCACAAATACTCGTACCGTCGGCAGGGCCTCATGGTTCGGAGGCACAACGTTGTCTCTGCCCGTCTGCGGCTGGGCTACCGGCCACCGTGGCAGATTGCCGGGGAGAAAGGCGAGCCTTCCTTCACAGAGTGTTGGCTGTGCGCCGCGCCTCGAGCCAGCACTCTACAACACTACTGACTGGTCTGCCCCACTGTCCGTCACCTGCTGCCCCAAGGCCAGTCACTTGATGTGATTTGCCAACAGCTAATGGATCACAAGTTAGAAACATTACTGTTACGTCACCATCGTTTTGGTGGCTTTAAATAATACATAGTGCCCTGTGTGGCATATGCCTTTTTTGTATTATTCTTTGTTATGTTCTTTTATGTTTCTTTGTGTGTGTGTGTGTGTGTGTGTGTGTGTGTGTGTGTGTGTGTGTGTATGTGTATGTGTGTGTGTGTGTGTGTGTGTGTGTGTGTGTGTGATCCCGTAGACATTGTTGTATTGTTAGCCGTATACGTGTGTCCTGCAATTAATCCATTGCCTGGCGCTTCGGCGTAATAAATTTATCAAATCAAATCAAAACCCCTCCGGCCCCCGCTCCCCCTCTGTCCAACCTTCCCTCCTTTTCGGTCAACAACTGTCCTGAATATAAAGAAGTTCATATTTTCACTGGCAATCAATATCCTTATCCCCGTTACCGAGAACAGCATGACAGAAAAATAGGCTGTTATAATTGCGGCGAGTTTAACCACCAACATTTAAGCTGTAGGTTCGACCATAAAGTAAAATGTGGCAGTTGTCAAGGTCTAGGACATACTAGCAAACCCTGTGCTTATTACGTACAGCTCCTAGGAGAGTGGCAAGGAAGGTCAAGCCGATTGTTCACTTAATCCAATCATAAAGGACTTGCTTAATATTGAACACCTAAACTCTCAATCATTGCAAGGAAATCTTGAGGAAATAAAGTTTCTAGTAATTGAAAGGGATGTCGATATTTTATGTATCAGTGAGACCTGACTATCTTCCTTCACTCTGAATTCCTATGTGAATATACCAAACTATAACATATACAGGTGTGATAATGGTTGAGGCTCGGGTGTATGTGTGTATGTCAATGAACATTTAAGTACTGAAATTCTAAAAACAAATACTGTGCAGCAACCTGGTGTCGAGAATGTATGGATAAAATTTAAATGCAGAAAATTACCTTCTATCGTAATAGATTGTATTTACAGACATCCTAAAGCTCATTCTGACTCATTTGACTATATTGTTGACCTCCTAAGAGTAATGTGTATGCGTAACAAAACTATGTTCATCCTTGGTGACCTAAATGACGATCTGTTTAACAGTAATAGCAGACTTTCACAAATCATCAAAGCTAATAAGTTAACACAAATCATCAAATAACCCACTCGAGTCACCGCCACCTCCGCCACACTACTCGACGTCATTATCACTAACAAGTCTGACTCGGTGCTTACATTTGACGTAATCCCTTATCCGATACCTGACCATGACTTTGTTGGTGTTACCGTTACTTTTAGAAAACAAAAACGACATCGTATCATTAAAACTTTGCGTGATCTATCACTATGATAAAGACACATTTTACTCGCAATTACTCCGTGAAAGTAATGAATTCAATAAGATATTTAATACATATTGTTGCGGCGACGCATTTAGCATGTAAATAGTGTTGTGTAAATAGTTATTGTAAGTGTAGTTGTGTAGAGGCAGGGAGCGGTGGGTCACTCAGGCCTCCCTAGGGATGTAGGGGTCCGTGTGAGAGTTGACATGTGTCAGAGATAAGGCGACCTACGTATCTGTGTTTTCAGCGATACGCAGTCGTGGTGGGGTGTGTTTGAGAGATGTGGCTGGTGGTTGGCTGGAGAAGGAGCGAGGGAGTGAGAGAGTGAAGAGTGTGAGAGAGACAGAGACAGAGGGACACAGCGGAGGAAGGCCGATCCTGGGCGAGTGAAGGGCAGGGCCTTGGATGGAAGTGGACAGGGTGGCCGGAGAAATGGCATCCCTGGCTTCCTTAGGCCTGTCCTCACTAAGGGAGTGGCTGACTGGCTGTGTGGAGGTTGTTGTGTGCATCCTGGGCGAGTGAAGGGCAGGGCCTTGGATGGAAGTGGACAGGGTGGCCGGAGAAATGGCATCCCTGGCTTCCTTAGGCCTGTCCTCACTAAGGGAGTGCATGGACTTGTGGAGGTTGCTGTGTGTGGACTTGTGGAGGCTGTGTGTGTTCTGGGTGAACCTCTTGTGGAGAACTCTTTGTGCCCTGAGTCTGTACTATTGTGCTGTAACCTGTAAGCGTGTTGTTTGTAAATATACCAGGAAAGGAATAGTGTTGTCTGTGTGTGATTTGTGTTAAAACCCCCCTTTTCCCGTCTCGCCAACCCCCGCTACACGAGTCTCAGGAGGGCGTTACCTCAGGTAAAGAAGAGGTAACGTGTTTGGCGACACCTTGCCTTGGAGGGAAGTGAAAAAGGGGGGTGTGCCGTAACAATGGTGTCAAGAAGTGAGATCCTAGCTGTTCTGTGACTCAGAACAGTGTTGTAGCGGTCCGTGGTTGAGCCGGACGGGAGAGGAAGAACACACAGTGAAATGGACGCACAGGGACAAAGCACGAGGGCCTCTGTGATGAGCTGGCCAGTCTCTCACAGAGGTAAGGGCGGAGACCGAGGGGCGCGTGGAAAGAGCTGTGAGTGGGGCGGGAGAGTTTTGCAGCAGGCAACACTTCCGTGGCCCCAGGCAGCCTAAGCGGCCGCCAGTCCGCCACACTGGAGCCATGGCAGTCGAGGGACGGCGCCGTGGAGGGGAATCCATGCCGGGAGGTCTTCTTGGGAGGCACTGGGCACAGTGAGAACCTCAAGGGGCCAGTGGATGAGCCGTGTCTGCTGTGCCTGACTCCTGGACGCGTGAAGGGCGTGGTACCTTGGAGGGAAGTGGAGAGGGTGGCCGGAGAAATGGCGCCCTTGCTTCCTTAGGTTTCGCCTTCGCGAGGGGGGTGGGTGGCCAGCAGGCACCTTTCCTCCCCTTGAGCGGAAACCGGTTGTCCAGGGCAGCTCAAGAGGAAGACGGGCGAAGAGGACGGCGCCACCGCCTGACTGATGGTGTAGCAGTGTGGCGAGGAAGATTGTATTTTTATTTCATTTCATGTGTTATGTTTTTTTGTTCTGTGATTGTGGTGGTGGAGTTATAGGCGGGTCGCCTATATTGTAAAGGGGGGGATAGTGTTGCGGCGACGCATTTAGCATGTAAATAGTGTTGTGTAAATAGTTATTGTAAGTGTAGTTGTGTAGAGGCAGGGAGCGGTGGGTCACTCAGGCCTCCCTGGGGATGTAGGGGTCCGTGTGAGAGTTGACATGTGTCAGAGATAAGGCGACCTACGTATCTGTGTTTTCAGCGATACGCAGTCGTGGTGGGGTGTGTTTGAGAGATGTGCCTGGTGGTTGGCTGGAGAAGGAGCGAGGGAGTGAGAGAGTGAGGAGTGTGAGAGACAGAGACAGAGGGACACAGCGGAGGAAGGCCGATCCTGGGCGAGTGAAGGGCAGGGCCTTGGATGGAAGTGGACAGGGTGGCCGGAGAAATGGCATCCCTGGCTTCCTTAGGCCTGTCCTCACTAAGGGAGTGGCTGACTGGCTGTGTGGAGGTTGTTGTGTGCATCCTGGGCGAGTGAAGGGCAGGGCCTTGGATGGAAGTGGACAGGGTGGCCGGAGAAATGGCATCCCTGGCTTCCTTAGGCCTGTCCTCACTAAGGGAGTGCATGGACTTGTGGAGGTTGCTGTGTGTGGACTTGTGGAGGCTGTGTGTGTTCTGGGTGAACCTCTTGTGGAGAACTCTTTGTGCCCTGAGTCTGTACTATTGTGCTGTAACCTGTAAGCGTGTTGTTTGTAAATATACCAGGAAAGGAATAGTGTTGTCTGTGTGTGATTTGTTTTAAAACCCCCTTTTCCCGTCTCGCCAACCCCCGCTACACGATTCCCAGGAGGGCGTTACCTCAGGTAAAGGAGAGGTAACGTGTTTGGCGACACCCTGCCTTGGAGGGGAGGGAAGTGAAAAAGGGGTTTGTCCCGTAACAATATAATATAAATGAACAAGTATACATACTAACATCGACGATAAACAAGTGCCTCAATTGCTGCGCTCCGATAGTTACAAAGGAAATACGCTGTCCCCCTGCCCCGTAAATCACCGATGAGATTCGTGAAGCAATAACAGCAAGAAATGCCGCACAACGTAATCTCAAGGGACACAGATCTAGCCATATTCTACAGGCCCAATACAAAGACTTGAAAAAGAAAGTTAAATAATCTATATTTAAAACAAGGAGAAAGTATTATCATGAACAACTACTTAATTCTAAAAATAATATTGCCTCTACCTGGAATATCATTAGAAATTTAATTCCTCCATCTAAAAACAAGTCCACGGCCAACACATTTGAAAATGAACTAAATAAAGCGAAAGATTTTGATATTTTTTTGCAAACGTTGGTAAAAATCCATACGAAAAAACTCAATATTCCTTTCGAGTCTTCCCGACCAGGACGCATATTTCCGAAATCTTCATCACATTTCCAGACGCCCTGCCCTCGCCAGTGACGTGGGCAGACTCTGGACCCGATAGCGACTCCCGCAATGATTATGAGCCGAGCTCAGCCAATCACAATGCCGCGTTCCTCAAGCCGAGCGTCGCTGCATCGATATATATCGATATGGGGACTTGGACTGAGACTGGGGGGTTTTTTGTTTACATTTTACAAGCCGACCAGAGGAAGTAGCCGCAGAATCTTAGATTTCCACTGTCGGAGACGTTTAAGCTAATTTTCTTATCTGTCAGAGACTGAGGTTCACCCAGGAACAATGCACTAAGATCCTTTGAAGTTATAGAATAAGTAATTAAGACAGTGAAGTCAATACATTCGTATATATAATGAAGTAAGACGTTGTTTAATATCGCCGTCTCGGTAATAAGGAATTCGTCTTACAACAGATGGTCAAGAAACGCCCTAAGACCCGACTATCTATTAATAACACAACACCTACTGTACCTAACTGTCTATATACAGATAGAGGCGACATAAAATAACAAATTTGATAGGAACATACCTTAATTATATCTGACATGTAAGTATTAACCTCGGGAGAAAACACTAATGTTATCTCCATATTATTCCTCAGCTACTTTCATTTAAAATTTTTACAAAGTGCAGTCTCCCAAACCTGTACATACTTGTATTCATTAATTTATATGGGTTTATGTCTTGAATGTTTGTTTATAATCTAAGATAATCTAATCTATTGTATTTACAAGTCAATAAATGTTCTTGGTTTTCTATCATGTTTACCTTAAAAGACATTATTTTCTAAGTAAATTACAACAATAATTTGATATGAATACTGAGATGGTTTGGACACCTGAAAAGACTGGGTGAGTTGCCAAGAATGATGTACAATGCTGGGATCACCTTCTGGGTAAGGTAATCCTTCAGATCACACTTAGAAAATAAATATATGAAAAAATAAAGCTCATTAAATGTATTCGAAACTGCTGGTAAATCTACATAACTACTGCTCGGACGATATCAATAGAAATATGAAGTTCTACATACTATACATAGTGTACTTAACACATTTGTGAAGGTTTCAGGTTGTGCTCGTCATTATAATCAAATATAGCCCATAAGGTATCCGGTAAATTTTTTAAAATCAATTGCTCGAAAAATATTATCTCGAACAATCAATTGCTCGAAAGGGAGATTGATCGAAAAAAGTTAGTTTAATGAATAATATCCAAAAATATGATAAAGAAATACAACTTTATTATTGTTAATTGAACAGTTAAAATCAAGAACGGGTACATTTCTATTTAGGTTAGGTTATTATTTAGAGCAATTTACTGTTGAGCAATTGATAGTTTGAGAAATTATTTCTCGAGCAATTGATTTCGAGTAATTGACTTAGAGAAATTGACAGATTCAGGCTTTAATATGGCAATCCGGAAAAAAATCGAGTGAAATGCTTAACTTTTGGGTAATGAAAAGCTTATATAAACGAACCTAACCGAGCCAAACCGTACCCAACCAAACCTAATGTAACCATAACCTTATCTAACTTAACCATAACCAGTATTATTTTACATCTTCATTAGAATGCTCTAGAGAATTCAGGGTTGTATTTTTGCATTACCTGTTGCATTTTGAAAAGGTTTTCTTAATTAAAATTCCGTCGCAAATTCTTAGTTTGTGAGATATTCAATGTTTTCTGTGAGACCTCTTCGAAAAGTAAAGTTTAGTTTGGTTTGAACAAGGTTCCGTTATTTGTCAATGTAGGTTAAGGTTTGGTTAATTTAGGTTATGTTATGTTAGGTTCAGGTAAAGATTCGGAAGACGACCCAGATTGTTTTTTGGACAAAGCAAATTTTTTCTGATAGATTTTGATGTGTTTTGAATTAATCTGATGTATATTTGCTATGCCAGGTAATTTTTTTTCCCCAAGATAAAAATTGCCACAAAAAAAGTCAGATTAATTCAAAACCATCAAAATCAATAGGAGAAAAATTGCTTTAAGTAAACTTAATTAAACCTAAGCAAACCTAATTAAGCCTAACCTAACTAAATCTACCCTTACATGACCAAACCAGGTAAAGATTTGTAAGATGACCCACTCGATATCTCACTACCTTTGTAATGCACTGCAAATTCAACCTCAGATACGTGTTCAGATAGGTTAGGTTAGGTTTAATTAGGTTTGCTTTGGTTAAGTTAGGTTTAATTAGGTTTGCTTAGGCTTACTTAAAGAAATTTGTTCTCTTATTGATTTTGATGGTTTTGAATTAATCTGTCTTTTTTGTGGCAATTTTTACCTTGGGAAAAAAATGCATGGCATAACAAACAAACATCAGATGAATTCAAAACACCAAAATTTATCAGAAAAAAATAGTTTTGTCCAAAAAACAGACTGGGTCGTCTTTCGAATCTTTACCTAGGTTAATTTAGAAGCTATTAAATGTTCTCTATGACCAACAATAGAAAGTTGGACGCGTTGCAGACAATTTATTTCGGTGAAGATGTAAAATTCTACCCCATAACCTAACATAACATAACTTGAAAGATGCTTTACCAGCTAAGTAATGGTTAGCACCGCCTGAAACCTTTACAGATGTGTTAAGTACACTATGTATAGTATGTACGACTTCATATTTATATCGATATCGTCGAAGCAGTAGTTATGCAGAATTACCAAACTACTTACTGACAATCATTGTATTTTGTCTTCCCCCAAGAACCCTGCATTCACACAGGTCCCCAGAATTGTTGGGGGTTGATGGGGATGTCTTATTAGATATGCATTTGCGACGAAAATGAATGTCAAAATCGTTCGAAATGGATCAATATTTATACGAAAAGTGTGTTATTTACATCCAAATGCATTGGGAGGAACTAGAAATTTACTAGCCACACTATCATCTACGCAATATCACCACGCTCACAGGAGTTTACGGCTTCTTTTATTTCCTCACATCTTCTGGCCATCTAAATACTGCATTTACTGCAGCTATAATTGCTCCAGACTCTATTATATGTTAATCAGCAAGTTTTTTCCTACCATCGTCATTGTTATACATTGATGCATATCATGAGCATAAATTGATTGCAGTGTGAATGTGCCTATAATACGAAAATCTAAGGAAAAGAAGATAGTGCATACAGAATTTTTCTAATTAAACTAATTAAACTCGCTGTAACTACCTTAGTTTTACATGCCTTGTATTTTCAATCACTGATTTGAGTTCTGCAAACTTTGCTGATTCCTACGGTATGTAACAAATAGTGATAGAAAAAAAATTTGTTGTTAAAATAGCCCGATAAGGTATGTATCATATATATCTTGTAACGTAGTATTAAGTAGTTCTCTTGTATTGGGAGCTGAGAGAGAGAGTTATTTCCGCACACCTGTCGCCCGGTCTCAGGAGATCCTCATATTTGGATGATATTGATGTAAATATGAAGTCGTACATACTATACATAGTGTAATCAACCCATCTGTGAAGTTTTCAGGCGGTGCTCGTCATTTTTTTACCTCACAAAGCGTCTTTGAATTTATGTAAGGTTAATTATGTTAGGTTAGGTTTGTTTTATGGTAAGGTTACGTTAGGTTAATGTTAAATTAGGCTATGTTAGGTAAGGTTAGGTAAATGTCCAGAGGGGGTGGGTATATGTAGGGGAGAGCGGGGTAAGTTGAGTCATGGGGTAAGTTGAGCCACAGGCTTTTACTCATATTTGAAAAGCTGGACCAGAGAACTAATGCCATATATGGGAAAGCAATAACACTACTCCAACCCTCCCCACATTGTTTCAAGCTGAGCAGCAGACGCTGATGAGCTGCCCCAAAAAACATTTGCTCAGCTCTAAAAGTGAAAAAACTATGAAACAGGAATGTGCAAAGCTTATTCATATATTATTTAGATATTGCCTAACCTCCTAACTTCCATGTATAGCATAACTTTAAGTGCATTTGCAGGGAATAAGTAATAAACCAAGGCATGCTGTTATTAGGTGATACGAGAACATATATTAGAAAATCAAGGATGGGGTAAATTGAGCCACAACAACTGGGGCAAGTTGATCCATCATACTAATGATAAAATTTTGTATCTACTAACCATGCAAAGATTATTTTCAAAGCCTAGCTGAGTATCAAATTTTAGAGTAACAACCAATATAATTGTTAAGCCTATTGAAAATGTTTTAAGTATATATAGGCTATTAAAAAAAAAAAACCGACTGGCTATACAGGATTGTCCCTAAAACAAAGAGTATTTCCTCCTGATATGAAGAAGGATCTAACAAACCATGTCAAATTACTGCCAGATATGTTTCATGAATTGTCAGTAGAAAGGTGTTGTTTATTAGCTTATGAGTTTGCCAAAATATATACAATAAATACTTGCTGTCATAATAGGTTTCCTTTATGTATTTCACAGCATGTAATAAACCTCTTTTATGTAACTAAACTTGTTTCTTTTGTTGTTTCATCATTTTCATAACTTACCAAGCATGGAACAACTTGCCCCATGGGGTGGCTCAACTTACCCCATGTACATATGGGGTAAATTGAGCCATTTGAGATATTATTTTTGAGTGACCGGCATGACATTAGGAAAGGAGAAATAAAGCTGAAAGTGGCTTCAGGTATGCTTGAAAGATGGAATTTTCATATGACATTTTAATTTGTATTCATTACGCTTGTGTTCTAGAGAGAACTTGCGCAAAGCGAAAAATGGCTCGTCTTACCCCGCTCTCTCCTATATATTTCAATTTACCAAGGGGAGTGTTCCCTTACCTTACATTCTGCTGCTGGGCAAGCAGTTGAACAGCTTATGGCTGATAACAATGGGGATCTACCTACCTAATCTATGTGAAAGTGTGTACTAAGATGTCTTTAAAATTCTTGCAGAGTGGCGTTTGGTCTCTATTTATATATAGGATCAATAGCAGTGAAGAGAATGTAGGTAACAACTACTATATTAATCACTTATGAATAGTGTGTACATTTCATATTAGTGTGTGTGTGTGTGTGTGTGTCAGTAATGGTGCATTTTCAAGAAATTATAATAGTTTTCCTTTAAAAATTTATTTACTGTTATAAAAGGGTAGGAGAAATATAAGTTTTTTCCAATACTCAGTCACATACTTGTATTGGCAGTGTCTGCACCGGGTCTGTCCAAAGAAGCTAGGAGGAATGCGAGACCAAGTGGTTCAACGCCCTTCGCAAGAGCAAAGCTGTCATTTGTCGCTTCAGAAAGGAGCATAGCCAAACTGGTAAGCTTTTATAATTTATTTGGTTCTTTTAAATGATGTTATACTTGAGACCAAAGTATAATTACCTATTATTTTCTTCATAATTAACGTAATGCTCTAAATATCTCCACATTTTGGTACATAACATTTCTACCTATATTTTAAGTTTTATTTTCAGCTACCAGTTGCAAAAATGTGCTATATATGTAATGATCTTATTTACTATGTTTTCTTTACAGGTGGTCCTCCAACAACCACAACATTAAATACGGTAGATGAGGTGATCTATGATATCAAAGGTCACCAATCTCACGTATTTGATGGTACGGAACCACCAGCTGCAATGGACTCGGATGCTTTGGCTGAGCCATTCTGCTCCAGTGAGGAATCAAGGTAAAGTATTAATGCAGTGTTGGTTTCAGCACATTTAGTTTTCTTCCATGCTAGATGCCCTTTTGAAGCTTTGAAAAAGTTTGTGTTTACCTATACAATGTCAGGAAATACAGTACCAGTATAAAGAAATGTTGCAAATAAATGTTACTATAAATAAGTCACTAAGTAATATTAAACTCTATGACCTCTTGTGTGAAACAAAATCACATCAATAACAGCAAAATAAAGCTTTCTTAAATACATTACTCTTAATTCAGATCTGCTTCAATGGCAGGGGCAGATCTACCTGCATTTTGCTCCTTCCTTTTTGAGGCTCCTGGGAGGGATCAAACCGCTCCTGTTGTGGTCCCTCTGCCATCTGCCTCATCTGGCTCTTCTGAAGAAGAAGTGGATGATATAGCTGTTAGAAGGGCCATAAAGCAATTTTTTTATCTGGGTTCTGAATATCTCAGAATTCTGATCAAGAATGCTAATAGGGAACCCAAATAGTAAGGATTTCTGCAGACCTTGGCTTAAATGTCCAGGTGGGATGAAGACTCTGGCTTCATTGTCTGAGTTGTTGCTGACCCTGGCTTAAATGCCAGGGTGGGATGCTGACCTTGCCTTAAATGCCCAGGTGGGACGCCGACCTTGGGTTAAATGCCTGGGTGGGTTGAAGACTCTGGCTTAAATGCCTGGGTGGGATGAAGACTCTGGCTTTATTGTCCGAGTTGTTGTTGACCTTGGCTTAAATGTCCGGGTAGGGATGCTGACCTTGGCTTAAATGCCCGGGTGGGACGCTGAACTTGTACAAAACCAAATGTTATTTATCTGTGATGAATATAGAACTACCTCTACTTTGCTGTGATTGTTAGAAAACATTATGAACTGTTTTTTTTGTAATTTGCTGTGATTTTACTTGGCTGTGATGGGAACAAAGTTTTCTCTACTTTGCTGTGATGGTTAGAAAACATTATTTTTATCTGTGATGGTAACTGATTTTCTTCTACTTGGCTGTGATGGGAGCAAGATCACTTTTGTCTGTGATTGGAAGAAAATTTAATCTACTTCTCTGTGACAGGAGCATGACTATATTTTCCAATGAGGGGAAATGAAACTGCTGAACAAGGCTGGGATAGGAGCAAGACTTAATTAACTTGTGATGGAGAGAAAGAAAACAAAGTTTGTGGCTGTGATCGGTACAAGACCTTGGCTTACCTGTCCAGGTGTGATGCAGGTTTTCTCCACTTGACTGTGTTGGAAACAAATATCAATTTATCTGTAAAGGGAACACGACTTCCTTCTCAGCTCGGTACTGCTAGGAGCAAGACTATTTTGTTTTATTTGGGTTTTATTTTATCATGGGTGTAGGCACTGTTTGTAAGGTGACTAATACAATATTTTTTATAAACATAAACAACTTTATTTACATGATAAGATCTTTGCTTTCCTTTTCCTTCATGTAGTTGCATATATGTTTAATGGTGAGTTGATAGTCTCTGTTGTTACCGACATGGTGAGAACGGACCTTCAACAGCTCACTTGGAATCAACATTCTCTCAGGGCGGAAAAGTAAATTTTAATGACTTTAAGGTACTTGGTTACAAGAAGAATGCAGCAGTGCTCTAGTGATGAGTTTTGGCCAAACCAAACCAGTGTGAGATGGTACTCATATTAGAATAGTTACACCCAAAGAAAATGAAGTGGACTATGTAAACAGAAAGAACTACCACAGTATGAACATACAATTAGTTTTTGATGCAAACTACAAGATAATCAGCCTTGTATCAAAGTGGCCTGGCTCTGTGCATGATGCATGAATTCTTAATGAAAGTTCCCTCAAAACTTTGTTTGAGGAAAACCATGTACAAGCAAAGTGCCACCTTCTTGGTGACCGCTCACTGAAAGTATTGTCTGGCTATATGTTGTCTGTAAGCCAGACCTTTCTGTGGCACATCCTCAATCTCGTGAATGAGACCTCCTACAACATTCCCATCGTCAAATACCTCATCAGCTTGGGCACATTCATCTTCTACAGGAATGTCAATGTTCCTGTCCTTGCAGATGTTGTGGAGGACAGCACAGCAGGTCACAATTTGGCAGGTCTTCTGTGGACTGAGACGAATTTCTCCATGAAGGACATGAAAGCGTCTCTTCAGCTGTCCAATACCTCGCTCAACCAAGTTGCGGGTTTTCTATGTGCCCTTTAAGAGAGATGATCATGTGTTAAATTAAAACAAGGATGATCATGTGTTAGATTAATAGAAAGGGGTAATCATGTATAGGTAAAGGTTTAGTGTATTGTTTAAACATATTACACACAGTCATTGTTATGGGTGTTTTGTGTTCTTAGTAATTTGCACATGGCTAAGTGGAGACAATTCCTTAAATGAAGTGCTTATAGATACGGCAGCCGTACCCCGTTGTCATCCCCTATTGATACGGCGGCATGTGCCAGCGTCACCCACCGTGTTCGCTTTAAATTTGATATTTTCATCGTACAAAGTTTCAAAAACACTTAGGAAGTTATCACCAGAATAATCCGCTATTTCTACGGCCTGTGCCTTATTATTTACCTAGTAAAGCATCTTTCAAGTTATATTAGGTTTGGTTTGGTACAGTTTGGTTAAATAAGCTTTTTATATTTCATTACCCAAAAGTTTGGCACGTGTCGTATTTATAAGCGAGCACTATGAGGATACGGCTGCTGTACATGTAAGCTGTGCCTATAAGTGCTAACAGATACGGCAGCCGTACCTCGATGTCATCACCTATTAGTACGGCATGTGTCGGCGTCACCCACCGTGTTCGCATTGAATTTGACATTTTCATCGTACGAAGTTTCAGAAACACTTAGAAAGTTATCACCAAAATAATCAGCTATTTCTACGGCCTGTGCCTTATTATTTACCTGGTAAAAGCATCTTTCAAGTTATGTTAGGTTTGGTTAGGTATGGTTCAGTTAGGTTTGGTTATATAAGCTTCTTATATTCTATTATCCAAAAGTTTGGCACAAGCCATATCTATAAGCGAGCACTATGAGGATACGGCTGCCGTACATGTAAGCTGTGCCTATAAGTGCTAACACATACAGCAGCTGTACCTCGATGTCACCCCGTTACAGGTACGGCTGCTGTACCTCTAAGCACTGCCTTCAGTAAATACTGGGGTCCATTAATAAAACCAAAACATCTGCAGAAAAATAATTCACCCATCACAATGAGTTGTGAATTTGGTAATCATAACATTTAGTGGCGGACCATAATTGGATCACTAACTTAACCAAAGATAAACTAACCTTACTTGGAGTTTACTTACTTGGAGTTTACTTGGAATAGTTTAGAGGCCATGCCTCACAGCCATGGTGATCCACCGCTGCACCCAAATCTGGTGTCCCTTTTCTTCTGGTCCACTTGATCTGGTATTGAGTTGGAGTTCCGGCATGTTGCAGTATAACCCAACACTGGAGGCTCGTCTGGTATTGCTTGAAGGAATTTGTCCAAGCCAGACTTAAACTGCTCAACCGGGCAGCCAGTGATTTCTCTCACTTGTTTTGGGAGAGCATTGAAGACCTTTGGACCCTCATGGATTAGGCTGGATGTCATGAGGGTCTTGATCCTTTGTGGTGCTGTTGTTGGAAGGCTTTTCCTCACCAACTTCCTCCCTGTCCTCTCACTGGTATATGACTGTAGTGTTTGGGGTGCGGGATTGGGTACATGTTCCTCTAGGATCTTCCACAAGTATATGATGCGGTACCTGTCTCTTTTACGCTGTTGGGAGTACAACCTCAACTCCCTGAGTCTGTCCCAGTAGCTGAGGTCCCTCATTCCTTCAATCTGTCTTGTGAAGGACCGTTGTAGTCCTTCCAGCTGTTGGATGTCGCGTCTCATGTGGGGCGACCACAGCTGGCTGCAGTAGTCCAGCAGAGGTTGTATTAATGTCTTCCACAGGGTCAGCATTGTGTGTTTCTCTCTGGTGGTGAATGTTCTGAGGACCCAGCTTGCCATGCCCTTGGTTTTCCTCACTATCTCAGCAATGTGGTAGCTGAAGGAGCAGTCATCACTGAGGTTTACTCCCAGGCATTTAACGTGTGGCTGAGATAAGATTTCCTGGCCCCCTTCTGTATGTAAATTTGTAGTTTCCTTGATGTTCTGGTTTGGTCCATGCCTCAACATTTCAAATTTGTTTTCATTAAACGTCATGTTACTTGTTGCTGCCCATTCATATACATAAGGTGTGATACATCTTCCGCAGTGGTAACAGGGAGACTCACAGTGGTGTCATCAGCAAACGAAGAGAGGAATGAACTCCCCACCCTACTGCCAATGTCTCCCATGTGGATCAGGAAGAGAAGAGGACCCAACACTGATCCCTGTGGGACTCCACTGATTACCTTAGATGCCTCTGATCTGTGTCCGGCAACTGTGACAGTTTGGAGACGTCCCGTGAGGAAGGCATGAATCCACACTCCCAGTTTTCCTGTAATGCCGAGGCTTTTGATTTTGTGGAGTAAGATGCCGTGATCCACCTTGTCAAAAGCTTTGGCAAAGTCAAGGAACACGACATTCACATTTTTTCCCTCAGTCAGGTTCTGTAGTATCCAATCATAATGTGCCAAGAGTTTTGATAGGCAAGACTTTCAATTTCTGAAGCCATGTTGATTTTCATTTAGTGGTTGGTGATCTTCCATATATTTAATAATATTGTTCCTGGCACATTTTTCGAAGATTTTGACAAGGTGAGATGTAAGGGCTAATGGTCTATAGTTTTTTGGATCACTCCTGTCACCGCCTTTATAGATTGGGCACACGCTGGCTTTTTTGAGCTCCTCTGGGACCACTCCGGTATCAAGGGAGCACCGCCACAGTTTCTGTAGTGGATGTGCCAGCAATTTTCCACATTTGAGGAGCAGAATAGCTGGCACCCCATCTGGACCAGCTACTGAGTTAGGTTTTAATTCCTTTATGGCTCTTTCTATGTCTTCCGCAGTGAAGGTCATGTCTGCAATATGTGCCTGGTCTGCATCAACAGTGAAAAATTCAGTGGGATTGTGTATGACCTTTTGTAATTTTGGAGCACTAAACACACTATTATATTGGTGCAGCAATAGTTGACAGGTTGTCTTTGGGTCCGTCAATATGTTGCCCTCATGGTTTTTCAATGGACCAATCTGTGTTTTCACTTTCGAAAATCTTTTGCAAAAACTGAAAAAGTATTTGGGGTTACGTTTGATGTTGTTTACAGCCCTATTTTCTTCCCTAATTTACCTAATTGGAAATAATCTAATATGATGCATACTACATACATGTGTGTCATATCAAGCTATTTTTAACTAGGTAAGGTTAGTTTATCTTGGGTTAGATTATTGACCAAATTAAGGCGTGTCACTAAGGTTAACAATTACTTTTTTTATTATTGAGCTTGTTCCTTTTGGGGGTGGGGGCCTAGTATCTTGAAAACTGACAGCTTTGTAGTGAATGACAAATTAAGTATATATATATATATATATATATATATATATATATATATATATATATATATATATATATATATATATATATATATATATATATACAGACACACACACACACACACACATTCATATATGTATATTGTTGCGGAATATTAAACAAATCTACTACTACATTACCATGATAACGGTCTTACCTGTTATAGTTGACCTCATATCTCTGGTGTGGGGCTTGGAATGGGGTCAGCAGCCACCGCTTGCATCCATACCCACTGTCACCAAGAAGGTGGCACTTTGCTTGTAGACGGTTTTCCTCAAACAAAGTTTTGAGGGAACTTTCATTAAGAATTCGTGCATCATGCACAGAGCCAGGCTACTTTGATACAAGGCTGATTATCTTGTAGTTTGCATCAAAAACTAATTGTATGTTCATGCTGTGGTAGTTCTTTCTGTTCACATAGTCCACTTAATTTTCCTTGGGTGCAACTATTCTAATATGTGTACCATCGATGACACCAACAACTCCGGGAAAATGTGCCAGTTGGTAGAATGCTCTTTGTTTATCAATGATTTCTTGGGGGTGAAGGGGAAACTTGATGTATTTTCTTACCACCTGCGGTGCACTGAGGGCTGTCAAAGTCTGGGTTATTATCCAGCTCACACTGCTTTGGTTTGGCCCAAACTCATCACTGGAGCACTGCTGCATTTTTCCTGTAACCAAGTACCTTAAAGTCATTAAAATTTTCATTTCCGCACTGAGAGAATGTTGACTCCGAGTGAGCTGTTGAAGGTCTGTTCTCACCATGTTGGTAACAAATTCTATCCCTGCACGGTCTAGACGGTACCTCTTCACTAGCTCAGCGTCCGTGTACAGGTTGAGGGCATCTTTTCTTGGTCGATAAATGTGGAGGACGGGCTGGGGTTCCTAAGCATCCGCCATCTTTGATGAAATACATCAACAACAACAACATTCAACTTCACACTTAAATAGTTAGAGGTTCTCGCTGGAGCTTGCACTGGTAACAGCAAAGTTGAATGTAAAAGTAACAGTAACTGCAAAAGCTGATCAGTTTAACAGCAAAGTTAACACCAAAGTCCCCGCCGTGGGGAGTCATCTTGATGTGGTGGCGGGGCTTGAAGCATGGTCAGCGGCGCACCCTCCTGCGGGGTCCTGTCCGTCTCTGTAGGGTTGGTGTCCGTCGGCCTCGTGGACTAAGGTCCGTACTATTAAAATCTTTCGCCAGGGTAGGCAAGCCTGGCGAGCGGGGCGAAGCATAATTTCTTACTTTTAAACTCCACCAGCCCTTCGCATGGCAAAGGGCTGGTTGGAATAGTATTGAAATCGGTGAGTGCGGGTGAGACCGCCCTAACACTGAACGAAAAGCATTTTTTTCGTTTAGTTTATAATTTGTATAATACTTTTAATCATCTTATGATGTAGAAAACCCATTGTAATATTATCAATGAGCATTACAAGCTTGCCATTGAAAAATAAGTCGTGTTTATATTGTTTTTAAAGACCGTCAAAGTTTTACAGCGACAGGCACAAGAAGAGGAAGAACAAGACTTGCGGATGACGGACTGCAGATGTTAATGAGCAGAGAGGAGGCAGAGGAAAACATAAAAGACCTGATAAAAATAAGTGAGAACTGTGGACTAGAACTAAATAAGGAAAAGAGCTGCTTCATACTTTTTAATGTCAGTGAAGAGATAAATGAAATTGAAGGTATAAAATTTACAAATAAAATTAAATACCTAGGCATAAACATAATAAACCAGAAAGACTGCTTTAAAGAACATAAAAAAGAAATTATTAAGAAAGCACAAAAACTGGCCAATCTGACCTACAGCATCATCCTCCAAAGTTGCAACAAAATAATGATTGGAAAAACGTATTGGAAATCGGTGGTGATGCCAATGCTGCTACATGGAGTATGTGTACTTGAATTTAATAAAGAGGAAATAAGAAAATTACAAAACATAGAAAACTCAGTGTACAGATTGATACTAGGAGCAAGAAGGTACACAGCAGAAGAAGGAATAAGGAATGAAATTGGTGCATCACTTTTTGAAACAAGAGTAATGAAAAACAGATTGGCCTACATCCAAAGCATACTCAAAGGGGGAAGAATTGAAATTGTAGAAAAAATTATGAAGAACACCATAATATGCAGAGCTGATGCTTGGTCACTGTACAGCATGAATGTTATAGATAAAATAGGGATCAGCGTACAGCGACTGGAAAGGATGAAGAGAAGAGAACTGGAGGAGAGTCTGCGGCAGTGGGACACGAGGAGATGGAGAGAGGGGATGACACAGAAGACAAGTCTACGAATGTACAGGCAGTACAGGAAGAAGGTAGGGGAAGCCGACCACCTGTATGACAACAGGCCCGCCTCAACTACCCTCTTCCAAGCAAGAACGAACAGCCTCCCCTTGCATGACAGAGTACGCTTCCTCCGAGGGGGAGACACGAAATGCCCAGTGTGTGGTGGGGAGAAGGAGGACTTGGAGCATTTTATATTGTACTGCGAAGGATACCAAGAAGAAAGGAAGAAAATGTGGAAACTGCAGCAGCCGTACCAGCAAGACAAAGAAGAGATAGTAGTAAAAGTGCTTTATAAATTAGAAAACAAAAGAGACATTGAAAATACAAAAACTGTAATATATAACTTTTGAAAAATAAGAGAAAAGAAATTAGAACAAGTCATATAATGGAAGCAATAAAGAAAAGACCAGCAACACCTAAGTGAGAAAACAACATCAGGGGGGCCGTAGAAAAGGCTATCCCCCAACATTACATCCGATCCGAGGTTTACTTCACCAAACCTGAAACCACGCTTTCCCAAGGGCATATAAAAATTAGAAGATAGGAGGTGGAGTCATTATTCTTCAGATATATCTATTGTGATGCTAAAGTGTTGTTGCCCAATAAAGAAATGTTACTTGAAACTATCTTTTCAAGTTCCCTTTCTCATACATTATCATGGAATTCACCTTTAAAGTTATGGTAGGTTTGGTTAGGAAAAAAAAGTGTATTATTGTAAATTGTAACATCCCATGAATTTTGGATACTTTTCTTTTATAACATTTTGTCCGCAAATTATATTTTCATCACGAAATTAAATGTGATGTTCAGATATATAGATCTACCTTTACATGAATGTTAGATTGTAATATGTTTCATATATTTTCCAGATTATGGATGCACTGCTAGACTTTGAGGATATAAATGTGCTTGATGCAGCTGAAGCAGACTGACTGAGGAGGAATTTACATTTAGGTTCAGGCTATCAAAGCAAAGTCCGTTGAATATTAAATCTAGTCTTTCCAAACCACTACAACCCATCTTGAAACCTGATAATTACAGTTAGTTAGTGCTATCTAAGGTACAGATAGTTGGATTCTTTTTGGAGATAAGAACTCATTTAAGTTTCTTCAATAAGTGATTGACACCATTTCTTTGTCATAAATGTTCACACTACTGAAGGAAATGAAACATGACATAATTGAGCAGTGTTATTTTTTTCCCCTGTCTCTATTTGATGGTATCCCATTTTTGTATTGTTTGTTCATAAAAGTTACTGAAATTATTTAAAAACTTTAATATAACAATCCTATGTATTGTAGTCCTTAATTTCTATTAAATTGTGCCATTTTCTTTTGATATATGGTCATGTATTAATGCCAACAGTAAGGAAATAATAGCTTCAGAAAAAAAATATTGTAGTATAAAACAGTCTCTGATGCTATTTATTGTTATAATGCTTGTAACTGCCTTATTAAGATAGTGAGATGATAGCAAAAGTACAACTGACCTAGGATATACAAGCAAGCAAACTTGTTTGTGTGTGTAAGTAAACCACACTTTACTGACACTTTACTACTGCTCAGACGATATCGATATAAATATGAAGTTCTACATACTATACAGAGTGCACTCCACACATCTGTGAAGGTTTCAGGCTGTGCTCATCATTATAAGTAAATACAGGCCATATACGAAAAAAAATTTGGGTGAAATGCTTAACTTTTGGGTAATAAAATATAAAAAGCTTATATAACCAAACCAAACCATACCTAACAACATAATTTAACCTTAACCTAACGTGACCTAATCATAACCCAACCTAACATAACTTAACATAACTTAACATAAATCAAAGACGCTTTGCGAGGTAAATAATGGTTAACACCGCATGAAGCTTTCACAAATGTGTTGAATACACTATGTACGATTTCATATTTATATTGATATCGTCCGAGCAGTATAGTTATGCAGATTTACCGTTTTGTCATTTATGATCTAGTTATGTTCTCTGACGAGATCAATGAACATATCCTTATCCACAGTGGATAAAGGATTCACACTAAGGAAGACAACGTTGGTGCTTGTTGTCATTCTGCAGATGTAAACAAACATATTTCCCGCGCTTTTCCTGCTACTTTCCGCTAGTCAAGCGGGAATATCATCATGTTTAGCGGTGGCGGACCACAACGCTCAGGGCCGTACTATTAAAACCTGGGCGGAAGTATGGCGAAGTTGGGGCGCACTTGGGACCGAGTGACGGATTCCTTACTTTTAAAACAGATCCGAACGTTCGCCTGGGTAAGCGAGCGTTGTGGTCCGCCACCGCTAAACATGATGATATTCCCGCTTGACTAGCGGAAAGTAGCAGGAAAAGCGCGGGAAATATGTTTGTTTACATCTGCAGAATGACAACAAGCATCAACGCTGTCTCCCTTAGGGTGACAGTGCGCGGCATAAACAAACGGTCTGGGTCATAAAGCCATTATTATTATTATCAAATAAGATGGCAGGAGTTGAAACTAGAGGTATAAAAGACAGAGGAGCAAGGAAGAAAACTTGCATAAGATGTGATTACAGTGGAAGAGTTAATGAAGACACAATGTGCAAGAGATGTGAAGAAGAAGTAACAAGCAAAAAGGAAGTCTGCAATAAGTGTGAACGCTGGGTAAGGGAAGAGAAGGATGGCATATCATGTGACGGATGTGGTAACTGGCGGCACAGGGTATGTGAACAAATAAATCAAGAAGCCTACACAATCATTAAAGGTATGAATGTATGGTTCTGTAAGCCTTGCAGTGATGATTTTAAGATAGACAAGATGGAACAACAACAACTCAAAAAGGAGAATGCTAGAATGAAAGAAGAGCTGAAAGAAGTAAAAGAGAAAAATACCACTATTTATGATAAAATGAATGAATTTGAAAAGAAACTGGATAGGCAAAACCCAGAACAGTCATCAAGGCCAAGAAGATGGGAGGAGAATGGAAGAGGTAACACAAGTGATGATATGTCTGTTATGAAAGAAGATTTGAAAAAACTAAAGAGGGCAAATGATGACCTTCGAGATATGATTGTAAATATGGAGAAAAAATGGATGGAAAGAGAGAATGAGATTGTAAGAAAGGTGACGGAGAGAGTGGCTGAAAATCTGGAGGAAATGCATGATAAAGAAAAAAGGAAGAAAAATGTGATTGTATTTAATGTACCTGAGAGTAAGAAGATTGAAGCATTAGAAAGAGAGGAAGATGATAAAAAGTTATGTGAAAAAGTATTCCAGGATGCTCTGAAAGTAAAGGATGCTAGGGTAAAGCAAGTGATTAGACTAGGACGTGGTGTAGAAGGAAAGGATAGGCCTGTAATTGTCTGCATGAATGAAATAGGAACAAAGTGGGAAGTGATAAAGAGAAGTAAAGAACTAAAAGAACTTGACAACCCAGATATCAAGAACATCGTCATTGCTCCTGACCTCACCAAAAAAGAAAGAGAGGAACAATATAAACTCAAAGAAGAGTTAAGGGAAAAGAGGGAGGAGGGTGGAAAATGGATCATAAAGAAGGGTAAGGTTGTTAAGCTTGATGATACTATCAATAATAGGAATAGGTGGCGCGAGTGACGCGAAGAGACAGAGTAACAAGAACAGTAGCACCAGTAATATAGATAGAATTATTAATTTTAAGGTGATAAATATTCAAGGTTTGTCAAAGGCTAAGGTCTGTGAAGTAGAGAAATTTGTAGATGATAACAGTATAATATGTTTAACTGAAACACAAAAGAAAATTAGAGATGTGAATTTTAGAAACAGAATAAACATTATAGAGGGAATGCGGGAATTAAAAGATAAGAAAGGTGGTGGATTGATGATACTCCACCACAACAATCAAGACATTAGCCTAGACAAAATAGCCACAAAAAAACAAAGATATTTTATATGTTAAGGGTACAATTAGAGGCTGGGAAATTAAGATAGTACTGGTGTACTTTAGTGTTAGTGATAAAGAGAGAAACCATACGATGAAAGCAGAGGTAGAAAAGATACTAGAAGACAACACGGAAGAATCATTATTATTAATAGGAGACTTTAATGGACACGTTGGGTTTAAAGGAGAGCAAAAACTAAATGAAAATGGTAAAATGATCATTGAATGGATGGAAAGATACAAACTAACTATGATGAATGACGACGAAAAATGCCAAGGAGAGTACACATGGGCAAGAGGCAATATGAGAAGTGTAATAGATTATGCTTTGGTATCGGATAAAATGTACAACAAATTTAACAGAATGATAATAGATGAAGACCAAGAGCTAATGGACCTATCTGATCATAACCTAATTAAGATCCAAATGGAAGCTACATGTGAGAGGAAAAATTATAACAGTAAGGACTGGATAACCAGAGATTATTATAAGACAGATAAGAAATCACTAATTGCATTTAGAAATGAACTGGAGAGGAGCATTGTAAGGAAGAAGGTAGACAATATCAAAGACCTAGAAGGAAGTATTATGAGAATAGCAAATAAGGTACTTAAAGGTAAATACAGGAGAAAAAATACTGGGATTAAGCATAAGGAAGAAGAACCAGTATGGTTTACAGAAGATATTAGGATTGAAATAAAAGAAAGGAAGAGATTAAATAGGAAATGTAGACATGCGAAGGGAAGAGAAGAGGAAAGGTGGAGGGGGCTATACACAGAACAAAAGACAAAGGTGCAAGTGCTTATAAGGAAGGAGATGTATACCCATGAAGAGAAGATAGCAAAGGAAATAAAGGAAAACAAAAGTAACGGGAAAGACATTTGGAAATACATAAAGGTTCTAAAAGGGGAAAAAGAAAGTGAAAAGGAGTGCTTGCTAGATAATATATATGGAGAGGATGGGAGAAAACTAGAAAGAGATGAGGTAACAGAAGAAATCAGGAATTTTTGGAGTGGGGTGTATGGAAAACATGCAAACAATATAAAAGAAATATGGAATGGGGAAAGGAAACAAGAATATGAGAGAGATAAATATAATAGAACTAGAGATAGAAAGAGGGCAGCAATGTAAAGTGATTAAAACAGGTGGAGAAGAAGGGAATGACTTTATTGGAGTAGACCTATGTAGTAAAGAAATAAGAGAACATCTAGAGATGGCATTGCAAATAAGTAAAACAACATCCAGCATTGAAGATGAAATAATCAATGAGGAAAGAGTAAAACAGTGTCTGAGAAAGATGAAAATAAAGAAAGCTGCTGGGCCAGACGGAATCAAACCAGAATTCTATAAAACCTTCTTAGAAAGTGACACTTTGATTAAAATATTAGTGGAAGCATTGCAAAACATAATACAAACGGGTGTCATACCAGATGGATGGAAGGAGTCCAATACAATACTGATTCCGAAAAACAAAAAGCCTAAAGTAAATGAATTAAGACCTATAGCCCTTACAAATGTTGGATATAAAGTAATGATGGCAGTCTTAAGGATGAATGTAGAGGAGCAGATAGAGAACAATGGATGGGGAAAGGAAACACAGGCGGGATTTACGGCGGGAGCAAGAATCGAAAACAATATTCTAATTTTGAGATACTGTATTGACAAAACATTTCAGATGAAAAAAACCCTTATAGTAATATCAATAGATTTTGCCAAAGCTTTTGACAGCATAAAGAGAGATGTGATGATAAAATTATTAATGGAATATAAAGTAAATCACAAAGTAATAGATATTATAGCAAAGCTGTATGAAGGCGATAAGACAAAAGTAAAACTAGATGAGGAAGAAGAACTTGAAATACCAGTGAGTAGTGGTATAAGACAGGGTTGCACAGGCTCCACCACACTATTCAAGATAGTTACTTTTAAAATAATGCAAAAATTGGAGGTAAACAGGGGATTCAAGGATGAAAATTTTAATATAACATCTTTGTTCTATGCGGATGATGGGATGCTAATGGCAGAGAGTATAGAGGATGCTGAGAGAGTAATAGAAGAAGTAATGACAACCAGTAGAGAATGTGGATTAGAGATAAATAAGCAGAAGAGTAGCATAATAATTTTAAATAAGAAGGAAAAACCTCAGGAAATAGCAGGCATAAAAGTTAACAACAACATTAAATATTTAGGTATCACTATTAATGATAGCAAAAATTGTTTCAAACAACATAAAGAATTAATGATAGAGAAGGCAGTGCAAATGGCTAATATGACCTATTCAGTAACTGCTAGAAGCTGCTCAAAATTATTAATAGGGAAAACTTATTGGAAGAGTTTAGCACTCCCTGCAATTCTGTATGGGAGTAACGTTATGGATTTTACTCAAAAGGAGATAGAACAGTTACAAAGGATAGAGAACAGTGTGAGTCGTAAAATCCTGGGAGCTCCAAGATATGCACAAGGAGCAGCACTGAGGGGAGAGATAGGAATATCTAGAATGAAGGCAAGGATAATGGAAGGGCAGTTGAAGTACTTGCAGCACATTTTGAGGGGAGAAGGGAATATATTAATTGAGAGAGTGGTGGAAGAGATGAGAGTGCAGGGGAAGAAGAATAGATGGATAAAAGGTTTAATGGAGGACAGAAAAATGATTGACATAAGAGGAAGTATGGTTACAAAAGAAGAGATTAGAAACAAAGTAAGAATGTGGGATACAAAAGTATGGAAGAAAGAATTGGACGATAAAACAAGTCTGAAATGGTATAAAGAATGGAGAAATGAAATGGGTGGCCAAGAAAGAGTGTATGATAACAGAGAAGCTTCAGTACTACTATTTAAGTGTAGAAGCAATACAATGAACTTGGCCGATAGGAAGAGGTTTAAAAATGAAGCTACTGAATGTATAATGTGTGGGCACTACAATGAAGATTTAAAACACTTCCTCCTGCACTGCCCAGCATACAGTCAAGAAAGAAGAAAAAACCCAACACTGCAGCAGCCCTACCAAGAAAATGAAGACCCTTTGATTGGCAACATCCTATATACCAACCACACCGCAGAAGAAAACAAAAAGATGTTATATAAATTTTGGCAGACAAGAAACAATAAAATAAAAGAATTAACACTTTAAAACTTATAAAACTTAAAACTTATAAAAGACCCAGACCGCAAAAAGTAAACATCAGGAAGTGCCGTTCAAAAGGCAATACTTCCGCCTTTCAACAGAACAGAACAGAACAGGGCAAATCCTGTATCCACTGTGGATAAGGATATGTTCATTGATCTCGTCAGAGAACATAACTAGGTCATAAATGACAAAACGGTAAATCTGCATAACTATACTGCTCGGACGATATCAATATAAATATGAAATCGTACATAGTGTATGTATTCAACACATTTGTGAAGGCTTCAGGCGGTGTTAACCATTATCTAACTCGCAAAGCGTCCTTGATTTATGTTAAGTTATGTTAGGTTAGTTATGTTATGTTGGGTTATGATTAGGTCACGTTAGGTTAAAGTTAAATTATGTTGTTAGATTTGGTTAGGTATGGTTTGGTTTGGTTATATAAGCTTTTTATATTTTATTACGCAAAAGTTAAGCATTTCACCCAATTTTTTTTTCGTATATGGCCTGTATTTACTTATAATGACGAGCACAGCCTGAAACCTTCACAGGTGTGTGTAGTGCACTCTGTATAGTATGTAGAACTTCATAGTTATATCGATATCGTCTGAGCAGTAGTAAAGAGTCAGTATAGTGTGGTTTACTTACAAACACAAACAAGTTTGCTTGCTTGTATATCGTAGGTCAGTTGTACTTTTGCTATCATCTCACTATCTTAATAAGGCAGTTACAAGCATTATAACAATAAATAGCATCAGAGACTGTTTTATACTACAATATTTTTTCTCTGAAGCTATTATTTCCTTACTGTTGGCATTAATACATGACCATATATCAAAAGAAAATGGCACAATTTAATAGAAATTAAGGACTACAATACATAGGATTGTTATATTAAAGTTTTTAAATAATTTCAGTAAGTTTTATTAACAAACAATACAAAAATGGGATACCATCAAATAGAGACACAGGGGAAAAAAAGAACACTGCTCAATTATGTCATGTTTCATTTCCTTCAGTAGTGTGAACATTTATGACAAAGAAATGAAGTGTCAATCATTTATTGAAGAAACTTAAATGAGTTCTTATCTCCAAAAAGAATCCAACTATCTGTACCTTAGATAGCACTAACTAACTGTAATTATCAGGTTTCAAGATGGGTTGTAGTGGTTTGGAAAGACTAGATTTAATATTCAACGGACTTTGCTTTGATAGCCTGAACCTAAATGTAAATTCCTCCTCAGTCAGTCTGCTTCAGCTGCATCAAGCACATTTATATTCTCAAAGTCTAGCAGTGCATCCATAATCTGGAAAATATATGAAACATATTACAATCTAACATTCATGTAAAGGTAGATCTATATATCCGAACATCACATTTAATTTCGTGATGAAAAAATAATTTGCGGACAAAATGTTATAAAAGAAAAGTATCCAAAATTCATGGGATGTTACAATTTACAATAATACACTTTTTTTTTCCTAACCAAACCTACCATAAATTTAAAGGTGAATTCCATGAAAATGTATGAGAAAGGCAACTGGAAAAGATAGTTTCAAGTAACATTTCTTTATTGGGCAACACTTTAGTATCACAATAGGTATATCTGAAGAATAATGACTCCACCTCCTATCTTCTAATTTTTATATGCCTATTGCCAACAGGCTTGGAGACCCCTTGGGAAAGCGTGGTTTCAGGTTTGGTGAAGTAAACCTCACCTAATCTAACCTAACCTAACAAATTAATACATTATAATTATAAGAAGAGTTATAACTCATTAAATTTCATCTCATTAAACCCCATAAATATAACTTTTTTGTGTGGCGGGAGCACACTGATAATAATAAACTTTTTTTCCTAACAAAACCTACCATAACTTTAGGGGTGAATTACATGAAAATCTATGAAAAAGGCAACTTGAAAAGATAGTTTCAAGTAACATTTCTTAATTGGGCAAAACTATAGTACCTATTCCACTAGGTAAATCTGAAGAACAAAGCCTCCACCTATCTTCTAATTCTCATTCCTATAGCCAACAAGCAACCTTCACAGATGTTCAGTATAGTAAAGTATCCTGTGTACTACAACGAAAATTATTCTGATCGGTGTGGAGGCGGAATCATACGTTTCAGCAGAAATCATACACTAAATAAGATAGAAGTTAGTAAAACATTATAATTATAACAAAAGTTATAACTCAGTAAATTTCACCTGATTAACCCCAAAAATAAAACTTTTTTAGTGGGGCGGGAGCACACTGATATTACAGGCACGTATCACTATAATGACTATAAGGGTGGTAGGCCTCTATAGCTAATTTAAGCACACCATTCCCAAAACATCCAATGAAAACCTAATATTATGCAAAATAGTTCCTAAACCAAAAATAATTGGGTGGAAAGTCAATATACACTCACCTTGGTAAGTCTTATTCTTCCTCTTCTTGTGCCTGTCGCTGTAAAACTTCGATGGTCTTTAAAAACAATATAAACACGACTTATTTTTCAATGGCAAGCTTGTAATGCTCATTGATAATATTACAATGTGTTTTCTACATCATGAGATGATTAAAAGTATTATACAAATTATAAACTAAACGAAAAAAATGCTTTTCGTTCAGTGTTAGGGCGGTCTCTCCCGCACTCACCGATTCCAATACTATTCCAACCAGCCCTTTCGCCATGCGAAGGGCTAGTGGAGTTTAAAAGTAAGAAATTATGCTTCGCCCCGCTCGCCAGGCTTGCCTACCCTGGCGAAAGATTTTAATACTACGGCCCTCACTTACCAGGCGAACGTTCGGATCTGTTTTAAAAGTAAGGAATCTGTCACTCGGTCCCAAGTGCGCCCCAACTTCGTCATACTTTCGCCCAGGTTTTAATAGTACTGCCCTAAAACCTGGGCGGAAGTATGGCGAAGTTGGGGCGCACTTGGGACCAAGTGACGGATTCCTTACTATTAAAACAGATCCGAACGTTCGCCTGGCAAGCGAGCGTTGTGGTCCGCCACCGCTAAACATGATGATATTCCCGCTTGACTAGCGGAAAGTAGCAGGAAAAGCGCGGGAAATATGTTTGTTTACATCTGCAGAATGACAACAAGCACCAACTGTGGATAAGAACATGTTCATTGATCTCGTCAGAGAACATAACTAGGTCATAAATGACAAAACGGTAAATCTGCATAACTATACTGCTCGGACGATATCAATATAAATATGATATCGTACATAGTGTATTCAACACATCTGTGAAGGCTTCAGGCGGTGTTAACCATTATTTACCTCGCAAAGCGTCTTTGATTTATGTTAAGTTATGTTAGGTTAGTTATGTTATGTTGGGTTATGATTAGGGCACGTTAGGTTAAGGTTAAATTATGTTATGTTAGATTTGGTTAGATATGGTTTGGTTTGGTTATTGTTACGGGGTTCTTTTTAACTCCTTTTCTGTGGACTCGTTACGATAAATCTGTAGGATAATTACAAGCCTTACGACACCAACCTCTTTTCACTCACCTTCGGGAGGCTCTGTATCACCTAAGTTTTAAATCTAATGTACCCAGAGTGTTTGGCAAAGTAAACAAGTAAGACAAGCTTCTTTAGTTTATTTAAATAAGCTTCCCCTGAAACGGAAAGATTATTAAAGACTCTCACACCATTCACTCGCTAACCTGGCTATAAAGAACTTAATTGTAAACCTTAAGATTCCTTACTGCACTCACGACCTTCCTACTCTCAAGGAAGTAGTGTGTGCGGGCGTGCACGTAGGTACAGCGGGCGTGGGCGGCGTCCGTGGGTGTGGCGGGCGTGGGTTGAGGGGGCACACGTGGTATCCAGATTACACGTCTCCTTCTGTCCTTCCACACGCTGTTTTTGCAAAGAAACTCCACCACAGACTCCTGGGGCAGGACAACACCAGATTCCCCTTTAGACTCCACCTTAGACTCCTGGGGCAGGACAACACCAGATTCCTCTCTACCCAAGCTCCACTAAGCCTCTCCACCACACTTCTCTCTCTCCACCGCCAGTTTCTCTACAAGAAACTCCACGTAATCCCTCGCTCCACCTCTGCAAATCCCAGTCCACCTGACAATGATATACAGGGCAAAGCGAGAAATATATACGTGGAAAAAGACTCCAACCCCCAACCTTTGACCTAACTCCACCACTGCACCAGCCAGACTGTGTGTCGGTCAGCCGGGTTCATCGCGGGTCGCCACGCCTGGCCCGGGTCCCCGGCTTGCCACACGCTGCCACACGGCGTCTTCTGGTTGTGTTAATTTGTATAACACAACCCCAATTTAACATGCGCGTAAATGTTACACATCATGCAGCTATCCCTACAATTAAGTAGTCCTGCTTGCATGCAAAAATGTCTTCCAGCCTGATAACACCCCCCATGGATATAATGTAACAGGTACAAAATAAACAGGATAATGCTCAATAGGTCAGAATGTGAGAGGGATTTGGGTGTACAGGTAAGCTCAGACCTCCGTCCCAGAAAACAGTGTATTGAGGCTAGAAATAGGGCCAATAGGTTGTTAGGATTCATTACTAGGAGTGTTAAGAGTAGAAGTGCTGAGGTTATTTTGAAGTTGTATTTAGCGTTAGTCAGACCTCACCTAGACTATGCAGTACAGTTTTGGTCACCGTATTATAGAATGGATATAATTTTGTTAGAATCAGTGCAGAGAAGGATGACCAAAATGATAGAAGGGATTCGTAATTTCAGCTATGAAAGGAGACTAAAACACTTGAAATTGCACTCACTGGAGAGACGTAGAGTAAGGGGCGATCTGATTGAAGTATTCAAGTGGGTAAAGGGTTTTAATAAGGGGGATGTAGAAAAAGTTCTTACGATTAGTAGTCAGGATAGAACAAGAAACAACGGGTTCAAACTAGAAAAATGTAGATTTAATAAAGAAATAGGCAGAAATTGGTTCACAAATAGGGTGGTAGATGATTGGAACAGACTGAGTCAGCGGGTAGTTAGTGCACAGACAATAGGGAGTTTTAAGAGAAGACTAGACGACTTCATGGATAGGGATGAGAGGTGGGTGTAGGTAATAGGGGGGTTAAGTTAAACAGGAACTACCTAGTGCAGGCCTCAGGGCCTTTTGTAGCTTCCTTAATTTCTTATGTTCTTATGTTCTTATGTAATGTAATCTGGATTCTACCCTCGCTCCTTGTCTCGATGAGCAAATCTGATTGGTTCAGGCATGTCTTGTTTATGACGTACCCAAGGAATATTCCACGCCGAAGCGTCCCCAGCCGTGTCACGTAGACACCCAGAAAATTTTCCAGGACCTTACATTCCAAACCCATGACGAGCTGCCTCTGCTCTCGCAGGCCAAAATTCCACCCATGACAGTTATATAAGCTTTTTATATTATATTACCCAAAAGTTAAGCATTTCACCCAAATTTTTTTTCGTATATGGCCTGTATTTACTTATAATGACGAGCACAGCCTGAAACCTTCACAGATGGGTGGAGTGCACTCTGTATAGTATGTAGAACTTCACAGTTATATCGATATCGTCTGAGCAGTAGTAAAGTGTCAGTAAAGTGTGATTTACTTACACACACAAACAAGTTTGCTTGCTTGTAAGTGTCAGTCACTTATTGAAGAAACTTAAATGAGTTCTTATCTCCAAAAAGAATCCAACTATCTATACCTGACAATATACTTAGATAGCACTAATTAACTGTAATTATCAGGTTTCAAGATGGGTTGTAGTGGTTTGGAAGGAATAGATTTAATATTCAACGGACTATGCTTTGATAGCCTGAACCTAAATGTAAATTCCTCCTCAGTCAGTCTGCTTCAGCTGCATCAAGCACACTTATATCCTCAAAGTCTAGCAAAGTCATTCATGTAAAGGTAAATCTATACATCCGAACATCACATTTAATTTCGTGGTGAAAAAATAATTTGCGGACAAAATGTTATAAAAGAAAAGTATCCAAAATTCATGGGATGTTACAATTTACAATAATACACTTATTTTTCCTAACCAAACCTACCATAACTTTAAAGGTGAATTCCATGAAAATGTATGAGAAAGGCAACTGGAAAAGATAGTTTCAAGTAACATTTCTTTATTAGGCAACATTTTTAGTATGACAATAGGTATATCTGAAGAATAATGAATCCACCTCCTATCTTCTAATTTTTATATTCCTATTGCCAACAGTCTTGGAGACTCCTTGGGAAAGCGTGGTTTCAGGTTTGGTGAAGTAAACCTCACCTAACCTAACAAATTAATACATTATAATTATAACAAGAGTTATAACTCATTAAATTTCATCTCATTAAACCCCATATATATAACTTTTTAGGGTGGCGGGAGCACACTGATAATAATAAACTTTTTTTCCTAACAAAACCTATCATAACTTTAGAGGTGAATTACATGAAAATCTATGAGAAAAGCAACTTGAAAAGATAGTTTCAAGTAACATTTCTTAATTGGGCAAAACTATAGTACCTATTCCACTAGGTAAATCTGAAGAACAAAGCCTCCACCTATCTTCTAATTTTCATTCCTATAGCCAACAAGCAACCTTCACAGATGTTCAGTATAGTAAAGTATCCTATGTACTACAACGAAAATTATTCTGAACTGTGTGGAGGCGGAATTATACGTTTCAGCAGAAATCATACACAAAATAAGAGTATTATGCCGGTAGATAGATGTTAGTAAAAAATTTTAATTATAACAAAAGTTATTACTCATTAAATTTCATCTGATTAACCTCCAAAATATAACTTTTTTAGTGGGGCGGGAGCACACTGATATTACAGGCACGTATCACTATAATGACTATAAGGGTGGTAGGCCTCTATAGCTAGTTTAAGCACGCCATTCCCAAAACATCCAATGAAAACCTAATGTTATGCAAAATAGTCCCTAAAGCAAAAATAATTGGGTGGAAAGTCAATATACACTCACCTTGGTAAGTCTTTCTTCCTCTTCTTGTGCCTGTCGCCGTAAAACTTCGACGGTCTTTAAAAACAATATAAACACGACTTATTTTTCAATGGCAAACTTGTAATGCTCATTGATAATATTACAATGTGTTTTTTACATCATAAGATGATTAAAAGTATTATACAAATTATACACTAAACGAAAAAAATGTTTTTCGCTCAGTGTTAGGGTCAATGACTTTAAGAGAGAATGATAGGAAAGCAGATATCACTAGCTGGAAACTTTGATCGAGAGTTTCATAACCTGAAAATAGATGGCGGTAGTGTAGGTGTTTCGTCTGCACTTGGGTCAGGAGATACTCAATGAACACTGTCTGTATAGCCTTTAGATCGGCGTTCTCTCACTCATATCCTGGAAGAACTAGGGTAAAAGGGGCAAAAAAGTAAAAGTTTTCTCTCTTTCCTACTTCTGACAGTATCACAAATAAAAACACATATAAGACTTAAATGGTGACCAAATTCAGGTAGGTGTAACCGAATAATTGCAAAATATGTATAGCTATGTATAATATATATAGCTATTTCAAGCATTATATAAATATATGTAAAGTAATAGTTAGTATTTATGTACATGGTTTTTTTTTTTTTTTTTTCAACAATAGTTGTGAGACGAAATGTACAGAAGTAATAACAATTGTTTACCGCTGAAACTTGAGTTCAAGACGGCAAAAATGGATGCTCGCTCACATCATTCCTGTGTTATATGTGGTATAGCTAAAAACACACACCCACAGTATGTTTATCATAGATACCCCAAGGAAAAGGAAAGGTAGGAGTAGTTTGGTTAGCCCAAAGTATGTTAATGGATATTCCTATTACTGTAACACGTGTAAGGTGTGGTCTTGCAGTCTCCTCAATACTTATGTGTGTTTTCATGAAGCAGGTAATATCATTGTGATAACAGATGGGTAGCTACAGTCAGTTTGGAATGGAACAACAGGATCCCTATGATGTCCTGTTATTGCCAACCCTAACGCACCACATCCACAACGACACGCTCAGTGACGAGGTGTTGGGCCATAACAAAATCATGTTATATAGAGATATTCAACAATATTCTGCCCAAAACTCATAAGGAAAGGCAATGTAAATTCTCATTCACATGCTGTGGGAAAGGTGTTAGAAGTTCAGAAATAGCAAGGACATTTCATGTGATCTGTGAGGGCCTTGTTTACATGTATTTTGCCTAGATCAATGGCAGTGCTTACAGGTACGGCAGCCGTACGAATAGGGGATGACAACTTGGTACGGCTGCCGTATCTCTAAGCACCTATAGGCACAGCTTACAGGTACGGCAGCCATACTTGAAAGTACTCGCTTATAGATACGGCACATGCCTAACTTTTTGGTAGTAAAATATAAAAAGCTTATATAACCAAACCAAACCGTACCTAACCAAACCTAACATAACTTAACATAACATTACCTAATCTAACCATAACCTAAAGTAAGCCGTATCTTCATAGTGCTCAGTTATAGATAAGGCACGTGCCTAACTTTTGGATAAAAATCTTATGCAACCGAACCTAACCGAACCAAACCTAACAGAACATAGACAACCTAACACAACTTGAAAGATGCTTTACCAGGTAAATAATAAGGCACAGGCCATAGGAATTATTAGCCAATTATTCGGTTGATAACTTTTGAAGTGTTTTTGAAACTCTTCGTACGATGAAAATGTCAAATTTAATGCGAACACGATGGGTGACGCCGTACGAATAGGGGATGACAATGGGGTGCGGCTGCCGTATCTGTAAGCACTTCGTAAATCAATTGCAGTATGTACAGGAAATCTTCGTTTTACGATAGCAATGCGTTCCTTGAAACCCTATCGTAAACCAAAATAGCGTATACCGAACCCATTTTTACATGTATTAGATAGGGATGCGTTCCAGCACATTGCTAAAGTCACTCCTTCAGGTTCAGATACATACATAAAGACATAACTTACTGTAAAAATAAACAAATTGAATGTAAATAATAAAGAAAATAAAGAAAAGAATATAATTATGCAATCATCTGATCAGCTGATGCGGGTGACGTAGGCGGTGAGGCGGAGGTCGAGGGTGAGGCGGGCGATTCAAAACCTGAAGTTGATTGCTCTGTTGAAGTGGATGGTCCAGCTGATGTTGATGGGCTGGCATGTTTGAAGAACGTCGAGATCGTTGACTGTTTGGCACAAGGTTTCACTGTGTTTGGCGCTGCATGCGTCACCACGCCGATTTGGCCACGCCCAACTCGTCACGCCGATTTTGGCGCCTTTTTTTAATATCGTAACTGCGAATCAAGTATCGTAAATCGAAAAAAGGGTACTAATTGGCTAGTATCGTATCTGCGAATTTAACGTAAACCGAACTATCGTATAGCAAAGACTTCCTGTATCTTATCTCACTGAAATGTCCTCAGGCTAAGCTTGCAATGTTACCCAATGCCCAACACTGGATATTTCCATCGCCTAAGTATGGATATTCTGTTTTGAATTTTCATGTAGCTAAGTCCTTTTCATCTTCAAATAAATGTTACGTTAGTGTATAGCAATTATATGTCAAAATATTATCTTTATTTGTAATTTTTTTTAAGCTGCCTCCTTTATTGCAGGTGGTGCCTTATTAACGGAAGGTCCAGGGCTGTCATCAACAGGTGACTCAGGTATGATAACATTATTGGCTATTGCATTAATTGAGTATCTGCTATAACCAAACCAATATTCCAGATTTGTGAGCACATGAATCATATAATATAATACAAAAATGACATAATTATGCAAATAAAGTAACCTGAAATTACTTTAAGTAGTAATAGAATACCAGCCACAACCCCATACTTCCCATGCTGAGTATCAAAGCGTATTGGACCCTGAATTTGGTATGTATTTACTGTACTTGTACTTAACAATATTCTAACAAATTTTTTGCAGAACTATATGCATTTATATGGTTACATAACTGAACTTTCAATTTTTAGTACATGAGCTGCATCATTGCACTAATATGAATATTGTATTTGAAACAAAGTTACATGCATGCTATCTTTGCACCCTCAGGATCATTACATGTTGACAGTGCGAGACACACTAAACGTCAAGCCTCACCAATGAAGAAGGAAATAAGAGAGAAGATAGGTGCAGTATACTGTACAGTACAGTGCAATTCATTGGATTGTTTAATTCTTTTTATGTATTTCTTGTATTTTACCAATGCATCTAGAATGGCTTGTCAGGCATTATGTCAATAATTTCAATAACAACTTATTAAGCATCATCATTATATAGTGAAATGGGTCATTGTTAATGTATGTATATATAAATAACTGATACATAGCAGTGTCATGATACTTTTAAAATGTTTCAGAGGTTTGTGGGAGAAGTGAAGCAGGCAAAACATTTCCTGCACCCCGTGCAGTATCTCCCGCATGTGATGCTGCAGTGTCTCATGCACGTGATGCTGCAGTGTCTCATGCATGTGATGCTGCAGTGTCTCATGCATGTGATGCTGCACGTGATGCTGCAGTTGTGATTATGTTATTGCATACACGTAATATTCTTTATTGGTAGTGTATTCTCATGCATGGTATTCCTCTGCTTGGTTGCGCTGATTGTTCATTTATGTGTTTTTATTGTTTATGCTGTATTGCATGTTATTGCATGTATTTCCTTGATTGTTGTATGTTACAGCTATAACCAAATTGTTTCTCCAATAAAAGTATGATCATTTTAATGGGATTATATTTATATTCCTGTCGTGAATCATTTATAATTCAGAACAAATTGATGTGAAACAGGTATAAACGTGGAGAACAAGTAGCTAAATGGCTCAATGGAGTTAATGCACAGGTTATTTTAAAGTTATTATTTTCACAATATATAATTCTACTATTCAAGTGGTTTATTAAACCAAGTTACTAATTAAGAGGCATTACATATTTACTTGATGAAATAAATTAGATAAGCTACCCCTAAAATATAGTAGTCTAAGCGAAATATAGATGGCGTTTTCAGAGGTTCCAGTTCGTATTTTGGGATGTGATTTTCTATTGGTGGAAAAGACTGCTTTCCTATCATTCTCTCTTATATTCATTGGTTAGGGTGGTCTCACCCGCACTCACCGATTCCAATACTATTTCAACAAGCCCTTCGCCATGCGAAGGGCTGGTGGAGTTTAAAAGTAAGAAATTATGCTTCGCCCCGCTCGCCAGGCTTGCCTACCCTGGCGAAAGATTTTAATAGTACGGCCCTAAGCCTCCCAGCGTGTTTGCCATGCTTGGCGTGACGTCCTGTCTACTCCCCGCGCTCCCTCATCTGGGAGTTGAGTCCACCGCGGGGCAGGAGGTAGTTCCCTGCGGTGGACAACACACTCCTTTGGTGGGGGAGTTGGGGTAAGACGGGTGGTCCAGTGTGGTCCCGCTGGATCAATCGGCTTTTCATGCGTTGGCTAGGGTCAAGTGGCTGCTGCCTGGTGGGCACCGCAACGGTCCCGCGGCTGCCACCTTACTCCAGGCAGTGGCTGCGTATACACTAATTCCTCGTTATATCGCGGTTCACTTTTCGCGATCCCGGTATTTCGCGGTTTTTTCTGTAAGACCTACTATTTTTTATATCGCGTATTTTTTCGCCATTTCGCGGCATTCTGCAGCATTATTTATGAGTTTAAATCTCGTGCGTCACAATAGAATAACCATAGGTACTGATTCAGCCAATCAGAGTGAAGGTATTGTTTTCTCGGCCGCTGATTGGCTGCTGTGTTCTAGGGGCTGATTTCACAATTGCTTTCTATAGTTGTGATCGTTACCAATGAGCAGTGATCTCCAGTGATCTCCACCAACAAATCTGATTTCACAGTCATCTTTCGCGGTGTTGTTTGTTTGTATCAATATCCGAAATTGGAAAACTTGGTAACGCAGGCTTGGGAGCTGGGGGACCTCCCCAACGGAGCTTAACAAAGCAACTTTTTAGCAAAAAAAAAAAAATTCTTATCTCCATATAGTTATATTATTTCCTAAAATATATGTGAAAAAATATTTAACAATATAGCAACACGTTGTAGGGGTATAATGATATGAAAAATTTTTAGAAAAATGTGGATGGCGGCGTGAACGCATTAGTCAATGAGGGAGAGAAAAAGATAAGTTTTTGGAAAACAACATACTCTTATTTTCAAGACAAAACTATATTATTCTGATGGATTTCGATGTGTTTTAAATAAATATGATAACCGTTTCTCGGCAAAATGATCAAACCAAAAATAAATCAAACCTAACCTAACCTAACCTAACGTCCTAACCGGGGGTGTCATTTAAATTTTAATATTACGGTTATTTCTTAATTTGCTTACCTAGTTCAACTATCTAAATACTCAGAAAGATAAAAGATCTACACAATGAAATAGGTAAGGATGACTGGAGGATGTTATTTACCGAAATACTGAGACAAATAGTAGTTGGTTTGATTTATTATTGTTGTAGTTATATCAGCGTCAGGAAACCAGTGCAGGCTGTGAACAGCCTTCAAGGTAAAAGTTATCCATTGCTCTTGCTCTCTCAATATCTTTTGTGTGTTTAAATATATTTAAATTATTTCAAAAGTGTGTTTAAAGAACTTAAAATGCTTTTAAAAGTACCGTAAAAGCTATTAAGACATGCCCAGGGTGTATTTAAATAGGGTATTTCTATTTCGCGGATTTTCACTTATCGCGGGAGGGTCTGGAACGTATCCCCACCGAGATGGAGGGGCCACTAGTGTACTTCCCCCACTACCCCTAGGGCTGTTGGGAGCCGTCGTGCCTCAACATACATCCCTCCATTGTTGGGCTCCGTGGTGGGTGGCGGGGTGGGGAAGCGAATGTTGTCTTACCATTTTATGCCGTCCTCACCACCACTCTCGCGACCACGCTCTCTCCCCGACGTCCGCTCGTCCCCGGCTTCTTCTCGATCTTCCCTTATCGCCAACCTTGAGCCTTTCCGGGCCACGGGTGGTGCAACTGGGACCACTGTCCACTCCGCTTCGAATTCTACAGATTCGAACCGAGAAATGTTTAATTATAAGCCTAGAAAACAAAGACGCGTTAACGCACAGAAGGGCTTTTCAGGCCCTCTCATTCAGACTCTACCAGGTACTTTCGAGCCGGCATATTACGAACAGTTCCTTGTCATCAAGTCTCTTGATGGTGTGTCTGTTATGGATCTAGACATATTTGACGTACATCGAGCACTCATTAAAGTTTGTGGACGCGAGCCTAAGGTCTCCTCCCAAAGGGATGGTAGTCTCCTAGTGGAGGTGTCGTCCCCGGAAGAGAGTGCTCGCCTCAGAGCGATCTCCTCTGTCCCTGGAACGCAGGTGGCGTGTACTCCACACGCTACCCTCAACCAGTGTAAGGGGGTCATCTTTTCTCGTGACGTCATGCGCTACTCAAACGAAAAGCTTCTACACGAACTGAATGATCAGGGTGTTGTAGGAGTTGATCGTCTACAAAGAAAAGTTAATGGAGTTCTTGTTCCCACCCCTACCCTCTTTCTCACTTTCGACCGACTCAAACTGCCTGAAGTTGTCCAACTGGCGTGGCTCCGCCTCCCAGTAAAAGCATACATACCGTCCCCTAGGCGATGCTATCACTGTCAGGCATTCAGACATGTCAGTCGTTCCTGCCGTAGGTTGCAAGATGGCCTCCCAGCGGTGTGCCCGTCCTGTGGTACAACGGATCACGATGGCATGACCTGCCCTGGTCCTGTCTCCTGTTTTAACTGCCACGGACCTCACCCAGCTTACTCAAAAGACTGCGACCGTTACAGATTTGAGAGGGAAGTACTCTCCATCAGGACCACGGAGAAAATTGATTTTGCCGAGGCAAAGCGTAAAGTTCTTACTACGCATATACGTCCAGGAGTGACTTATGCAACTATGCTTTCCTCTCTTACTAATAGACGTCAACTACGCAAAACGACTGCTACAGTGCACCAAGTGGCTGAGCCACAGAATGATTCCAATAAAAATGCTGTTGCTCCTGCTGCTCTGCCCTCTACCTCTATGGAGGTGTCAGAGGAACTCACTCAGGCCCTTACTGCTACGCCATCACACCATAAGCGTAGGAGAAGTGAGGACTCCCTCGAGGAGGTGCCCCTTCCTAAGGCACGATCCTCTATACCCTCTGGTGGGCCTCGAAGGCCCCCACCAGTGTCGGCTCCGGCCGTCACTTCTACCCCTGTGTCGGCTTCGGCCGTCACTACCTCCCCGGTGTCGGCTCTGACCGTCACTCCCACCCAGGTTTCGGCTCCGGCCGTCACTCCCACCCCGGTGTCGGCTCCGGCCGTCACTTCTACCCCGGTGTCGGCTCTGGCCGTCACTCCCACCCCGGTGTCGGCTCCGGCCGTCACTCCCACCCCGGTGTCGGCTCCGGCCGTCACTCCCACCCCGGTGTCGGCCCCGGTCGTCACTCCCCCCCTGGTGTCGGCTCCGACCGTCACTCCCACCTCGGTGTTGACTTCGACCAACACTCCTGCCCCGGTGACGGCTCTGGCCGTTACTCCCGCCCCTGTGTCAGCTACGGCCGTTACTCCCGCCTTGGTGTCGGCTCCGGCCGTCACTCCTACCCCGGTGTCGGCTCACGCCATCATCACTGCTCCTGCTGCTGTGGCCACCTCACTGGCCACTGGGCTAGGAAAGACTGCAAGGCGATTGTCCACTGCCTCCACTGCTCTAGCCACTGCCATTAGGCAGGGTAAGAGCAAGAAGGATACTGGTGTTGGGAGGGTCTCCTCTAGGGGCCTCCCCACGCACCGTTAATTTTAATATTTTTAATATTTTACAGTGGAACCTTCGTGGGTTGAGAGGGAATTGGGAGGAGCTTAGTCTACTCCTGCGAAGACACCAGCCGGTCTGTGTCTGTCTGCAGGAGACTATGATTGGTTCGTCCTCCCATCCTACACCCAGGGGTTACTCTGGCTTTTACTCTCCTCATGATCACGCGCAAGGCCATCATGGTGGAACAGCAATTTTTTTAGATAACTCACGAGGCATTGCTTTTACCTCTTTTAATATTGTCTCCCCCCTGCAGCTGGTGGCTGTCCAGCTCCACCTCAGGAGAACTTACACTGTCTGCTCTTTATACCTCCCTCCCAATTTTCCAGTAGACAAAGAGGACTTCGTTTCCCTAGTCCAGCAATTGCCTTCCCCGTTTATTGTTTTAGGAGATTTTAATGGTCGGCACACCCTGTGGGGAGATACACTTATCAACCCCAGGGGAGCAATGATTGCCAATGTGGTTGAAGCCTTAGATCTAGATATTTTTAACACCGGTGACCATACACACTACCACATCCAGACAGACACCACCTCGGCCCTAGATTTATCATTGTGTTCTCCCGACACCCTACTTGACTTCACATGGAGCGTCACAGGAGATCTTTGTGGGAGTGACCACTACCCTATACTCCTGTCTTCTCCCGACGTCCTCCCCTTAGCCCGTGTCCCCCGCTGGCGGCTAGACCGCGCTGACTGGGGACTTTTTAAATAACTTGCCATAGTTGACTGCGAGGTTGATGAGTTTTTAGACATAGACAGCGCTGTCGAGTATTTTACATCTATACTCCAGCGAGCTGGTGAGCTTTCCATCCCTCAGACCACAGGGTTTACCAAGCGCCGACCGGTCCCCTGGTGGTCTGATGAGTGTAGACAGGCAGTGACAGAGCGTCGTCGAGCTTTTGGTAGGTACCGTCGACACAAAACCGAATTTTTCCGGGGACAATACAGACTGGCTAGAGCTAAGGCTCGTCGAGTCCTCAAGGATGCTCGCCGTAAGTCCCTTGCATCTTTTGTCTCCACATTGAACGTGCAGACACCTATGTCGCAGGTATTCAAGCGCGTGCGGAAAATAGCAGGAAAGTTCTCTCCAGGCCCGCCTCCGGTCCTCCATGTCAACGGGGATAAGGTATCTAACAGCCAGGCGGTAGCCAACACACTCGCTGAGACCTTTTCTTTGGTGTCCAGCCGGGCCTCGAGATCTCCAGCAGTGCGTCGCCAGTTTGAGGCAGACGAGGCTCGCCAACTAGACTTTTCATCTCGTGGGGGTAAAAACTACAATGTCCTTTACTCTCCACCGGAACTGCGTTCAGCTTTATCTTCATGTAAGGACTCTTCCCCAGGGGCAGATAACATTACATACTCAATGATCCGTCACCTAAATTCTGGATCACTGTCCTTCCTCCTAGGATTATTTAATAGGATGTGGAGTAACGGATACGTACCCCCCTCCTGGAAGTCTGCTATAGTCATCCCAATCCCCAAGCCTGGAAAGGACGCCTCACTCCCCCTTAACTATCGACCCATTGCCCTTACCGTTTGCATGATTAAAGTTTTGAAGAAGATGGTTAACACTCGTCTAGTCTGGTTCCTTGAGAAGGGTGGCCATCTTTCGGCAGTACAGTGTGGTTTTCGTCGATCTCGCTCTACTTTAGACGCTCTTCTGCGATTAGAAAAAACTATCTGCCAAGCTTTTGCTTGCAGGCAGCGGGTTGTGAGCGTCTTTTTCGACCTTGAAAAGGCATACGACACCACCTGGAGGTATGGCATTCTATGAGCTCTCCATACGGTTGGACTCAGGGGTCACCTCCCTCTGTTCCTCCGGTCTTTTTTACAGGACTGTACTTTTAGGGTGAGGGTGGGCACTGCTCTTTCTAGCTCTTTTGAGCAAGAAGAAGGAGTCCCACAAGGTAGTGTCCTCAGTGTCACTCTATTCAGCGTTGCCATCAATAGCATCACCGAGTGCGTCCACCGGGACTTTCGATGCACGCTATACGCTGATGACTTTTCCCTCTCCTACGCTTCCTCTCGTCTCGATGTGGCCGAGCGACACATCCAGTTGGCTCTTGGCCGGGTCACCCGTTGGGCCGATAGTCATGGTTTTAACTTTTCCCCCACAAAGACGGTTGCTATGCTTTTCTCTCGAAGCAGAGGTGAGTTTAGGGATCCAGACCTATACCTCTATGGCAGGAGACTGCCAGTAGTTGAAACGACTCGATTCTTGGGCTTAATACTTGACAGACGCCTTACATGGTTGCCACACCTGCGGGATCTGAAAGCTGCTATCCAGCGGCGGATGTCCCTGCTCCGTTTTCTTTCCCATGTGTCTTGGGGAGCTGACCGCACCATTCTCCTCCTTTTATACCACTGTTTCGTTCTGTCGAAGTTAGATTACGGTTCCCAAGTCTACGCTTCAGCCACATCCCCTCGCCTTCGTACTCTCGACTCTGTACATCACGGTGGAATCAGACTGGCGACGGGCGCCTTTCGGTCTTGCCCAATCCCTAGTCTACTCGTAGATGCAGGAGTGTTATCCCTCGACCTTCACCGTCAGACTTAGATGGCACGTTTGTGGTTCAGATGCCAAAGTCTCTATGGTGATCCCACTTACAGTGCTGTGACGGACACTTCACGGGACGCCACTTTCACCCAGCACCCGCACTTCCCACAGCCTTTTGGCTTTCGGGCTCGTGGAGTCCTTGAAGAGTTGTCCCTTCCTCGCCCTGCCATAGCTGTCCCACGATTATTGCATGTCCCGCCGTGGAAGCGGCTGGCAGTATCGTATTGCCGTTACATGCCGGCTAACAAGAGTGCTATGTCGGAGCATGCTGCGAGGACTTTGTTCACCGATCATGCCTCCATACATGAGGGTTGCACGCCCATTATTACTGACGGCTCCAAATCCGATGCAGGCGTCGGATTTGGAGCTGTCTTCCCTGATTTTACCCGGTGCGGCAGTCTACCCCCCTTTACATCAATTTTTACCGCAGAGCTGTGGGGCATTTTAGTAGCGATAAAATCTCTTTTTACCTTGAATGTTGGAGATTTTGTTATTTTTTCAGACTCCAGAGCAGCTTTGTCAGTCCTTGAGGATTTTAATAACGCACATCGAATAGTCTCAGAAATTTTCAACTGGCTCGTACTAGCAGCCCATCGTGGGCACATAATTTCTTTTTGTTGGGTACCAGCCCATGTCTCTGTTAAAGGGAACGAGAAGGCAGATGAGCTAGCTAAGACTGGCGCCTCACGTCAAGTCACTACCTGCCCCGTCCCTCACAGAGACCTGTTTCCCACAATTCGAGCTGCTATTCTTGTAGTTTGGCAAGAGAGATGGAATGCCAATAGAGCCACCTCCAAGATGGGTGCAATTACCGCAAGGGCTGTGAGCCCCTGGTCTTATGCGCACGTCCGAGGCCGCTGCCGTGAGACAGCATTGGCCCGTCTACGGACGGGCCATACCCGCCTCACCCACGGTTTCTTCATGTCCCGGGGAGTTGAGCCCTATTGTGATGATTGCTTAGTTCCCCTGACTGTGCGGCACTTGCTGGTCGAGTGCCCCAGTCTGAGGGAATTGCGAGAGCAGTACCTCGCCCAGTGTCGGGGCAGAGATGGGAGTTTCTCTCTCTCTCTGGTGCTGGGGGAGGAGGTACTCTCCCCGGGACATAAAGTGTTAAAATTCCTACAGGAAAGTGGCTTTCTCCACCTCCTGTACATTTATTTTTCTTTTTATGTAGTATTTATGTTTTTATTACGGTGCCAAATGACCTCGATGTTGCGGCACCATGATCTATTGTCACCAATCGATCAATCAATCAATCATAAGAAAAGAAAAAAAAGGAAGAAAGAATAAACAGGATGAACCTTGAAAGACGGTAAACAGATGGTGGAGTTCACGTGACAAAAAAAATAAGAGATCAGAAACAAGGCGACTGAGAAGATTAGCTCCAAGTCGAAAATAGAAAAGAAAATACTACCCTTATACGGTGGAGGGAGACGGTACACTTTTTATTCACATACTTACATTTACACTAGTTCCTGAACATTACAATTATTGTTTTTATCATTTCGTTATATCAATGAAATTTACACAAGAATCCATTTTCTTTATAAAAAATTATATATATATATATATATATATATATATATATATATATATATATATGCATATATATATATATATATATATATATATATATATATATATATATATATATATATATATATATATATATAACTTATTGCATGTTCCACATGTATTCTAGGTATTTCTGTACATTTAAAGTTAGATACAAGACTTTCATAAATTGAATAGTTTTCTGGTAAACGATTGTGAATTGTGAAACAAGATGTTCATGTTAAGACTTGACTGCATTGCTGTGGACCCGAGAGGCTGTTGACTCCTGCCAGCTGCTTCTGCATGATAACAGCCATGGAATTACTTGCACTCTTCAAGCTCTGTAGTGTTTGTCTTATTTATCTGATACTTAAATTGAATCTCCTTAGCCAGTTCTCCACTCTTGTTCACCCATGCTTGGAACTTGGTCTCCAGTTCAGGAGTGAAATAGTTGACCCAGTCCCCGGTGGTGCCTGAAGGGAAATCACATCAACACCAGATCTCATCGCGTAGCTTCATTTTAACTTGGATGTATGGACACACACAAAAAAGATGCAAGAAAAGAGAGAGAGAGAGAGAGAGAGAGAGAGAGAGAGAGAGAGAGAGAGAGAGAGAGAGAGAGAGAGAGAGAGAGAGAGAGCGAGAGCGAGAGCGAGAGCGAGAGAGAGAGAGAGAGAGAGAGAGAGAGAGAGAGAGAGAGAGAGAGAGAGAGAGAGAGAGAGAGAGAGAGAGAGAGAGAGAGAGAGAGAGAAAGAGAGTAATCGCACAGGATACCGTATATATGATAAACATATAAATATGTATACAGTGATTATATCATTCTATCATACACAGTCAACGTACCTTTTCTAATGAAGTCACGTTTCCCTTCCTTTAATGCCCGTGCGGAGTAAGAACTGGATCCAGGATTAACAGTACTCATGCTCTTCATTTGCGAAATACCAGTGTGGTCGGCCACCTGCTTCAGCTGATCCTCTGTCAGTCCCGTCCCAAGAAAGGCATCGAGACGCCTTAACTCCTTCATCAGGTCTACTTTCATGTCCTCGTAGAAGAGGAAAAGGAAGTTGGAGTGCTCCCGTCTTGCCCAAGCCTCCTTGACGTGGTCCCAGAAAGGTGCCTGAAGACCTGTTGTATAATTGTTGATATATGCGTCACACTTTATGTCTTATAAACCAGTTCTGGAGAAAGAGTTCCGGCTCATGAAGTATAAAAGTTACCATGAACATTTATGCAAAGCTTAATACTTATTTGAAGTGTTTGATGTTACCCCTATAGCAAGTTACCAAGCTTGAAAAAAAAAAATATGCAAACATATATAGACATTTTCAGCTCTCCTACAGTGAAAAGGAATCGGCGATAAATATAATGTTTGACTCCTGCATGAGTAAAATGTTAAAGGTATTCCTATCATGGAACACTAACTTGCCGTAGTGAAGGGGCTTGTGTATTCCAAGAATCAGGTGCAACCAGACTAGCCAGATTCACTGTGAGGAATAACTATCCTCACAACTACATGATGATTACCTTCATACCATTTATTTAAATTTTTTTTTTTAGATTTTTTTTACATTAAAATGGTACTGGCCAGACCCTGTAAAGAGGACAGTAAGAGAAATATAGAGATGGGGGGAAGTCCAATTTAGTGTGTGCGGTGTCTTGACACTCCTCTTTTGAAAGAGTTTAAGTCATAGGCAGGTGGACAAACAGACAAAGGAAGAGAGTTCCAGAGTTTACCAGTGTAGAGATGAAAGAGTAAAGATACTGGTTAACTCTCGCATTAGGAAGATGGACAGAATAAGGCTGAGAAGTAGAAAGTCTCGTGCAGCGAGGCTGCGGGAGGAGGGGAGGCATGCAGTTAGCAAGTTCAGAAGAGCAGTCAGCATGAAAATAGCGGTAGAAGATAGATAAAGATGCAACATTGCAGCAGTGACTTAAAGAATCAAGACAGTCAGTTAGAGGAGGAGAGTTGATTAGGCGAAAAGTTTTAGACTCCACCCTGTTTGATAATGCTGTATGAGTTGAGCCCCCCAAGACATGAGAGCCATACTCCCTACATGGGCGGATAAGGCCCCTGTACAGAGCAAGCAGCTGAGAGGGAGATAAAAATGGACGCAGACACCATAGGACGCCTAACTTCTTGGAAGCTGATTTAGCAAGAGTAGAGATATGAAATTGCCAGTTTAGATTTTTAGTAAAGGGTAGACCGAGTGTGTTTAATGTGGAGGAGAGGGGAAGTTGAGTGTCATTCAAGAAGAGGGGATAGTTATCTGGAAGGTTATGTCGAGTAGATAGTTGTAGAAATTGAGTTTTTTAGGCGTTGAATAAAACCAGGTTTACTCTGCCCTAATCAGAAACTAGTGAAAGATCAGAAGTTAAGCGTCCTATAGCATCTCGCTTTGAGTCATTTAATTCTTGGTGGGTTGGGCGTCTGTTGTAAGACGTTGAAAAATGCAAGGTGGTGTCATCAGCATAGGAGTGGATAGGGCATTGAGTCAGATTTAGGAGATCATTGATGAATAATAGAAAGAGAGTGGGAGATAGGACAGAACCTTAAGGAACACCACTGTTGATAGTTTTAGGAGAAAAACAATGACCGTCCACTACAGCAGCAATAGACCGGTCGGAAAGGAAACTAGAGATGAAGGTACAGAGAGAAGGATAGAATCCGTAGGAGGGTAGTTTAGATATTAAAGATTTATGCCATATTCTATCGAAGGCTTTCGATATGTCAAGGCCGACAGCAAAGGTTTCACCGAAGTCCCTAAAAGAGGATGACCAAAATTCAGTTAGGAAAGCAAGAAGATCACCAGTAGATCGGCCTTTACGGAATCTATACTGGCAATCAGAGAGAAGGTTGTGAGCTGATAGATGCCTCATTATCTTCTTGTTAAGGACAGACTCAAAGGCTTTAGAAAGGCAGGAAATCAAAGCTATAGGGCGGTAGATAGAAGGATTGGAGCGGTCACCCTTTTTAGGGACAGGTTTAATGTGAGCAAACTTCCAACAAGAAGATAGGTAGAAGTAGAGAGCCACAGACGAAAGAGTTTGATCAGGCAGTGAGCAAGTTTGGAAGCACAGTTTTTGAGAACACCAGGAGGAACTCCATCCGGATCGTAAGCCTGCAAAACGTCATAATAAAGAATTCTAATTTTAGGGATGAAGTAGTCAGAGGGTGGAGGAGGAGGAGGAATATGCCCAGTATCATCCAAAGTAGAGTTGATAGCAAAGGTTTGAGTGAAGAGTTCAGCTTTAGAGAAAGAAGAGACAGCTGTGGGGCCATCTGATTGAAGTAAAGGAGGGAAAGATGAAGAAGTAAAATTGTTAGAGATATTATTGGCTAGATGCCAGAAATCACGAGAAGAGTTAGAGTTGGAAAGACTTTGACATTTTCTATTGATGAAAGAGTTTTTTTTAGTAAGTTGGAGAATAGATTTGGCATGATTACGGGCAGAAATATATAAGGCATGAGTTTCAGCACATGGATGGCTACGGTACCGTTTGTGAGCCGCCTCGCTATCATTGACAGCACGAGAACAAGCAGAGTTAAACCAGTGCTTTTTAGCTTTAGTATTAGAGAAAGTATGAGGAATGTATAGCTCCATGCCAATAATAATCACCTCTGTTATGCGCTCGGCACAAAGAGAAGGATCTCTGACATGGAAGCAATAATCATCCCAAGGAAAATCAGAATAGTACTGCCTCAGGTCCTCCCACTTAGCAGAGTTGAAATGCCAGAAGCACCTCTGCTTAGGCGGGTCCTGAGGCTGCACTGGAGTGATAGGACAGGTAACAGAAATAAGATTATGATCGAAGGAGCCAAACGGAGAGGAAAGTTTAATAGAGTAAGCTGAAGGTTTGGAAGTTAGGAAAAGATCAAGAATGTTGGGCGTGTCTCCAAGGCGGTCAGGAATACGGGTAGGGAACTGCACTAGCTGCTCTAGATCATGAAGGATAGCAAAGTTGAAGATTTGTTCACCAGGTTGGTCTATGAAAGAAGATGAAAGCCAAAGCTGGTGGTGAATATTGAAATCCCCTAAAATTTAGATTTCAGCATAAGGAAAGTGAAATAGGATGTACTCCACTTTGGAAGTCAAATGGTCAAAGAATTTTACATAGTCAGAGGAATTAGGTGAGAGATATACAGCACAGATGAATTTAGTTAGAGAGTGACATTGAAGTCTTAGCCAGATGGTAGAAAATTCTGAAGATTCAAGATTGCGAGCACGAGAGCAAATAATGTCGTTACGCACATATGCGCAACAGCCAGCTTTGGATTAAATATGAGGATAGAGAAAGTAGGAGGGAACAGAGAAGGGGCTGCTGTCTGTAGTCACAGACAACTTTGTTTCAGTTAGGAAGAGAAGATGAGGTTTAGTGGAGGAGAGATGGTGTTCCGCAGATTGGAAATTAGATCTAAGGCCACGAATGTTGCAGAAATCGAGAGTAAAAGTATTAGAGGAAGTGTCAAGATGGGGACTCTGAGGCTGGGTGTGGTGAAGCCATTTTTAAATTTTGATTTGAAGGGAGTGTAAAAGTGTAAGGTGTAATAATGTTATGTAGGTAGTAGAAGAAGTTGTCTTTAGAGGGCAGGCTGCAGCTGTTCTCTTGTGTAAATGAAACACTAAGGGAACCGGGAAGAGAGGACACGGGGAATCTCTCAGTCTTCAGCACTGCCTACATCCCCGTAAGTACCTCTCCTGGAATATTCCACCGGGCGGCAGGTGTCTACTGCCTACTCCAGTTAGCAGCGATTCAACTTCTGAGCTTGGGCAGGACGCCTTTGGCCTTCATTACTAGCACGTATAATGTTAGAACACTAGCAGGTAAAGGTAATCTTGAACTATTATCGAAGAGCTAGAAAGTGTTAAATGGGATATCATAGACCTAAGTGACGTTAGAAGAACGAAAATTCATATTGTAGAATGATCACATTTTCTGCTGCAGAGGACATAAAGATAAAAAAAAAACATGGAGTAGACTTCCTAGTGGATAAAAACCTAGCAGGAAATATTGAGAATTTATATAGTCTAAATGAGTGAGTGGATTGAAAATCAAATAAAACAACAAATATATAACCCATTATGCCACAGAAAAACGATCCAAAAGATAGAAGCATGCAATGAAAAAAGAAAAATTACCATATCTTGGTTTCAAGCTAGACAAGTTTAGATTCAGGAAAGAAATAGGCAAAAATTGGTTCACTAATAGGGTAGTTGAAGAGTGGAACAAACTCAGCAAACATGTGGTAAGTGAAGAAAATAGATGGTAGGTGTTAGGTGCACAGGAGCTGCCTTGTGTAAGTCAACTGGCCTCTTGCAACCTCCTTATTTTCTTATGTTCTTATGTTCTTATATTGAGTTGAGAAAATGAATGTCTTACACAAGTCGCGGCACCAGAAATCGACAAAGTCTGGGAAGTCGCCTATGAATTCTGCAACTCTTAAGGAACTCTGGTGATGATAATATGAGACGCACACGTCCCGGGGATTCCTGGCCACATACACTACCTGGAAAGGGAGAGACAAATCAAGTTGTGATCAGGTGACAACTAAACTATAAATAGAAAAATCTGATATGAACACACACACCCATATGGTCACCATTACAGCCTTCATGAAAATAAATCATAACAAAACAATGAGTAACATGAAAACATAATATGTTTCGGCATTTTTACATGTAAGTTTCATTAATTAGATTTGTTTTACCTATGTTATACACTTACAGTTGTACAACTTCAGTTATATATATATATATATATATATATATATATATATATATATATATATATATATATATATATTTATTTATATTTTGCACCTGTGGCGCTGGTAGGCTTCTTGATGGAGGCTTTTAGATGGTCGGCCTCCGCCCGTTAAACAGACTATAATGTATAATTGTTGAACATCATCATCGTTTTTTTTTTGCATGTTCATCTTCAGACCTACAATTTGGTTATTTATGTTCGAATGCACAATTATCTGCAGTAGTTCATTAGTGGATTCGCTTATCAACACAATATCATCACATAATCTGAGATTTGATAGGTATTTTCCATTTATCGAGATGTTTGCCTCTTAAATAGTTATAAAAACACTCAGAAAACAGTGGTTATATGAAATAAATGTCAAGGTATCAAAAGACATTTATAAGGAAATGAGCGAGAAAATAATCCCTCCCCCATAAAAAAAAAGGCGTCAGACTTCAATGCAGTATTAGAGAACGTTTAAAGAACTTACTTAAAACTTCCTTTAATACATCTGACTATTTCTGGCTATATAGTGGCAGTGATTTCTCTATAGATGTCTTAATAATACACTCATATATTTCGTCTACCTACTGTTTCCTGAGTGTTTTTATAACTCTTTAAGTTTCTAATGAGCCAAAAGCTTTTCATAGTTTATAAAAGCAATGCATAATAGTTTAATGTATCCTGCATAATTTTTCCACTGCTTGATTATTAATGACATGGATGTACCAGTAAAGGTTTGATGTTTCGGTTGATTTTAATCAAGTGGATTAATCCTACTTGTAACAGTAAGCTTATTGGCCGATTGTTGTAAATGTCTTTAATAACTCCTTTCTCGTGAATTATCGTTATTGTGGAAATGTTTCCTTACAAAATGAATTTGCAAGTATTTAGCAAAAAAGCACTGCAAGTTTGTCTGATAGAAAATTTGCATTATCTATTAGGTCAATGGATAAATCATCGTTATCTCCTGCTTTCTACTTGTTCATTTCTTTTAATATTTTCTTTATTTCACCCATGCTTCAACAGGTTACTTCAATGTTCACTGTTTCTACGTTGGAGTCTTCGCTTTGCTCACTGTTACTTTTGTTCCCTATGACCTCATTTCTATAAACTGCAATTTCAACTTGTTCATTTTCCAAAGCATAGATATCGACAATGACGTCTGCTGACCAAACGTGGCTGAAGTGTTGTATGACTTATTGATCATAATGCACGTTATATTGAGTTTGGCGTTATTGTGCATGATATATAGTTCACAGAAAAAGTAGAATATTAATGTAAAACATTGGATATGCATGCAAAAATTATGGTAATTACATATTACATTATTATACCTTGCAAGTTTCTAGAAGAGCTGGAGGTAGCAAAGAGAAAGGTAAATGAGTTTTGATGGTTCTGGGTGTGGATGCCAATTCAGCCAGTTGTAAGAAGACTCCCCCGAACCTAGGATCTTCATTTGGATGACGAGACAAAAAACTGGTGACGAGGTCTTTGCTTAATTCCCTATGCAGTGGAAACAGTGAATCAAATCTGTGAAAAATATAGAATAGAATATTTACTCGTGCAATTTCTGCATATGCATATGAACTTGGTAATATTGGGTACCGTGGTGTGGATGGGAGGAGATATGGTGTAAGGGTAATACTAAAGGAAAATTGTATTAAGAGCGTTCTTAAGGAGAAGAGAGTATCTGACAAACAGATTTGTGTAAACTTGGAAATTAAAGGGATGATGGTAAATGTCATTAGTGTATAAGTCACGCAGGTGGGATGTGAGATTAAGGAGAAAGGAGATTTCTAAAATAAGATAGATTACGTGGGGAGTGTGTCCTAGGAAGAAAAAATAGTGATTGGGGAGGATTTCAGTGGGCATGTTTGTGAGGACAACAGAGAAAATTGTTTAATAATATATTCAGTAATATACTGCCATAGCATGCAGGGCCTTGCATTTGGTTATCTTTATATTTTGTATGAGTATGTGTGTATGTGTGTGTGTTTCTGGGTGCAGGTCATTTGATACTCAGGCGTTTGGTACTCAAGCCATCTCATCAAATCATTTGGTTATCTTCATATTATATATGAGTACTAGCAGAGTACCCGGCGTTGCCCGGGAGGACACAAAGGGGGTCCCACTGAGTACCCCCTCCAAGTTTCAGCTCGATCCGACCACATTTAGATAGGCGTAGCCCGTGAACATGACAGAAACGCAGGCGGCGTTGCCCGACTCTTGGAAGACACAAAGGGGGTCCCACTGAGTAACCCCTCTAAGTTTCAGCTCGATCCGACCACATTTAGATAGGTTTTACTGTGTGTGTGTGTGTGTGTGTGTGTGTGTGTGTGTGTGTGTGTGAGAGTGTGTGTGTGTGTGCGTGTGTGTGTGTGTCAGAGAATGCTGATGAGATAGGAACAATAGACAACGAGAAGATAAAAAACAGTTATTGAAGCTGCTGTGCAGCAGAACCTGTGCTAGGTGACAATAATAATCACTTTTTGCTGGGTGGTGTTGCGTGACAGCTGCACCTTTTTTTTTCTGCGTCGTTGGGTTGTCTGTCTGATTTATTGTTTGGTTGTCCGTCTGGTTAGTGGTGTCCTTGTTAGGGTTGTTGGGTTTTTCTCTTTAAAGAGAACAGGGAGGTTATAGCTTTGGCGCACCCTCAACCAGCTAGTTGGCTGTTGACGGTGTATAGCAACTTGGTAACTCTGTGTTACAAATTAGAGCCGTGAGAAGCTTCCGCTAGACAGTAGGCCACACAAGCGGCTTAGCTCTTAGTTGTAACAGTCAATTTTGTAGCAAAATTGGCATGGTGATAAATGAAAAGAA